>JACEGR010001433.1:0-168780 GCA_014170235.1 Listronotus bonariensis
AATGTTTAAATTTACTAGCTGGCGATTTAATACGCCCCCACCGGTATGGTTGTAAATAGGGGATATAATCCCGATCGTTATATCCAATCCCGGGATTTCGGGACTGGGCACACACAATCTCGGGATTTGAGGGTAGAGTACAAAAAATGCGAATATATTCAAAAATCAACTTTAATTCTTTAAACTTTCCTTAGAAATGTAAAAAAATCTGAGCAAAAACGAAGTTTTCTTTTCCAAACAAAAACAAACGAATTAAAATATAGAAAAAATCAACTTCATACACACTTACTTTTGATAAAAACATTTCTACAGTCGTCTTGATTAGGTACATTTAAAAATAAAAGCAAAACTTTATTTCTGCAACATCGGCATACACATATGCTCTAATTGATCGCATTAAAACATTTGTAATTTCTAACAATACAACAAACTTAAGGCAATAATAAACCCTATAAATAATAAAAAGTAAAATATTTAAAATTTACCTTAAATAAGCATATTTTAATGCAAAATTCTAATTACTTGCGTCATGCGGAGTGTTGCTTTTACATGACTTATTTCTTCAAGTAAGATCAAACTGACTATAATCAGCTGGGAAATAAAAATGGCTGACTTTTTATTTTTATTGAGATTGACAACTCTATAAATTGACAGAAAAAGTAAGTGCGTTTTATGCAATTAATTTATTGATTAATCCCGAAAATCTCGGAATTTAAGAAATTTAATTCCGAAAATTTCGGGACTGTAAAGAGGCGGGATCCCGGGATTGTATCCCCTAGTTGAAATGAGATGTCACAAAGATTTAAAAAATCGGATTCTTAAATAGGATTTTTCCCCCAATAAGCAGATAATTTTGTCAGTAATTTAAGACAAAACGGTAATTTAAACATGTGTACGCACATTCTTTATTTCCAAGATAACTTTACAAACGCTATTAAATTTAGTATTTGTCATATCAGAAAAAAGACGAAAAAGTTTTAGATATTTTTAATTGCCCAATCTAAAGAAAATATAGGTATTGCACAAAGTTCAATTAAAACAAAATTGGGCAAAATATATTAAGGGATTCAAAAAACCTATTTTTTAAGATTAACACCACCCTGTATTTTGAAACACAGAATTTTCAGATCCGTATTTATTTGAACTGGTGGTTACTATTAAAATTAATGATTTAACTTTAAAAACAACCTGTATACACCCTACATTAAAAAATATACGTATGTCTAATTCTATACTGGGTTAGTAAAAACTACCGCAACTTTAAAATATCTTTAAAATCTATAAAGCTAGATTAAGCAAGCTTAGTATCTAAGGTTTTTTGAACACGTGGATATAAACAGTGCTATCGGCACGGCCATTGCATTAAATTAGGACAGATTATATTTAGTAACTTTCTAAATTTTTAAAATTCTGTCTCTATTGGTTGTTGAGATATGATACAATACTCTTTTAGCAAAAGTAATTAAGTCGGTAATAAAAGCATTGTTGCCAAATTTTATAAGAATTGCGATGTTGTCATATCACGGTAACTGGTAAAGATTAAATTTTGAAAATTTGGGATCTTACTTAAAGTTCGCACGCTTTTTTTTATTGAAATTAAAATAAACAGGGCATTTTATTTAAAATACCAAAAATATTACATGTAGCGTAAAACTGAAAAATCTGGCAACACCAGAAATCCTTAAATGCCAAAATTTGTAAACGCAGCTTAAGTGGTTTTAGAGATATTTGAGCGCATCTCTAAGTTTGAAAATTTTTGGACCTATTAAATTTAGCCTGCGCAATTCATTGCAATAAAAATAAATGGGGAGCATTTCATTAAAAAAACAAAAAACAAAAAAACGTGTAACACAAAACAATAGAAATCTGGCAACGGTGCTGATATTACTATTAAATTCGTCATGCCCGATACCTTCCGGATACCAAATTTGGTAAATGTAGCTTTACCGGTTTTAAAGGTATTTAAGAGTTGCAGTACTTGTTACTTACCCAGTATAATTTTATCACAGTGTATATTTTAATATACACATTCAGCTGCATTTAAAGGTATATAACTTAGTATAAGGCAACAACACAGCAAGCACGATGAGTCATTCTATTCGAAATGTTTACAGGCCGGCATTCGCGCAAGACCATTTCCTTTCCACTCATCGCCTATTTACGTTTCTGTTTGGCTGAACGTGTATAAAGAAAGAAACAACAAAATAAAGTATATAATTCTGTCATATTCCAAGAATTCATGCTTCAATGAGTAGAGAGCTAAATTACATACTGAGAGATGAAAAACCGAGAAATAAAAATATGTCGAGTGCTTTGCCTTCGTTAAATTTTCACGGGTAAATATCTAGAAAAAAAAGAACTCAAAGAACTTTAATTATTACGAATACAAAAATAGTCCAAAAAGTGCTGCCTGAACCTTAGAAAGGTAAAATAAAAACAAATAAGTGATTTGTATTTATAAACAAATTTTTAAAAATTAAACCAAAAAGATGTTGTTTGTTTAGTTCTTAATATCTAGTTTGTTTCTAAATTCTTAAAATTCTGTTTCTATTGAAAATTTAAAACCTTTTTTGGTACTTTTTAAGTCGATTTATTTTTTTTATTTGTTCATTTGTCTCTTATAGTTTATTATTATTTTATTAGGTCTTAGATGCGACAGAGGTTTTTGACGCCTTTAAAAAAACAAACATTGTTTTGATCGCATATTTTTAAATTTTTAGGTATTACCAAAGACAATTGTAGCTTCACTATAGACTCCCAGAACAATGCTAAATTTTTGGTCATCAGTTTGGACGCTGGCTTGGCTGAATTTATGAAGCGGCAAATTATACGTACTGTTTACGAGTGTACTCAATGGATACTCGCTTTATAAATTCCACGAAGCGAGCGTCCAAGCTGATGACCAAAAATTTAGCATTATTCTGGGTGTCTATAGTGAAACTACAATTGTCTTTGGTATTACTATATTTAGTATAGTTCGCAGTTTTATGATGCAGTCTTTGATTCCTCTCAATCGGTTGAAAGTACTAAATAAATATTATCAAAGTGGTAGCTCAGTTGTTGCTACTTAACGTTTATTCACTCGAGAATTGGGTTGCCAACATAGGTACTCTGCGCAGGTTATACGCCGAAATGAAACTGTGAAAAAGGTTGAATGTGAGTTAACTTTACGTCAAAAATCATCCACAAACTTTTTCACATCGCGGCGGATAACTTCTGTAGAATATCGATGATGGCAACCCAATTTTCGAGTGAATAAACGTTGACTAGCCCCAACAGAACTGAGCTACCACTTTGGTAATAATTTTTTATTACTTTAAACGATCAAGAGGAGTCAAACGCTGCATGATAAAACTGCACACTATACTAAATACAGTATTTTTTCCGCTGATTAATGTGCTGCCAATAAAAAAACAATAAAACATCGAGGTTTCAATTTATTGCAAAAATATACTTTTTTTTAGCGGAACACCCTGTATATTATATCACCATTTGCAAGATCTATCAAAGAACTTTAAAAAGTTTTTATGTGTATTATAAAATATTTAATAGTTTTTGAAATATGGCCAGTTATTCTAGAAGAGTGGATTCAGTGCCAGAGTTGTTACTTATGAGCTCATACCGACTCTGTAGACAGGGCCGTTCCTAGCGGGGGTACAGCAGGGACATTTGCACAGGGCGACAAAAATTAGAGGGCGGCATTTTGTCAAATGAAGGGAGGTTTCTTGAAAACAGTGCAAGTCAAGGGTGGACTTTTTTAAAATTAATAAAGAATGTAGGTATGTATTGTAAAAGTGGGGACCTTTTTTTTGCTCTTCAGAAATTTTGAGTGGTCAATGGTATGAGTAAATAATATGAGCAGACGAGAGTTCACGCATATTTTTACTTTCTAGTCATGCCGTGTTTAACTATTTTTTTCAAATGGCAACCCTTTTAGGCAAGCACTTTTGAATAAAGGATTTTTGACGAATCTAACAACCGGGAACCGGAAATAACCAAAGAGTAAGAAATATTAGAAAACTTTTCCCTTTTCATACCATTTACCTATACCAAGTCTAATTTTGATCAATACTCTACAAGTTATTGCTTATCTAATAGATTCGTTATCACTCGGTATAGGTAAATGAATACAGAAACCGGCGATGTATTATTAAGAATTGTATTCCTTTTGGTTTTTACACTAAACCTTTAAAACAAAATGGTGGGTCACATTACCTCTAGTTTTGCACCCGATCGAAGAAAAATATTTTTTTATGTAAACCTATTAAAACCATATTTTTGTCATTATATTTAGACCAGTAGATAAAAATGTTTTGTTTTATTTGCGATGTTAAAAAAAAAATATTTTTTCTGTGAACTTCACGTGACTGTATCGTTAATGAGATTGTCTTAAGTCTTTTGCTTTTTTCAGTTATGAATATGTTAAACACTTTAATAAAAAAATACAGTGTTAAAATGGCTTTATCTCGGTCTCGTCTAGACTTGATTAAAGTAATTAAAGTTTTCAGCCAACACAGTTACGAAGTTTGAAAAGTTTGGCCGCAACAGCAGCCCAATATAATTTATTTTGCATGTTATTAACATATTATATACATTCTCGTAAATGCTGTTAATCCAGATTCTTAAAAGTTTATTAAAATTAATATAATGAAATAAATTATTAAAACAATTTATTGGTGGTGCCAGGAGTTGGGGAAGAGTACGCGCCATCACCGACCGCTTCCAGCCCGGGTGTCTTTGTTCTTTCAAGGACCGACGGTCATGCTATTTAAAAAAAAAACAATTCAAGTAATCATAAGCAAAAATACATAATTTTATTGTTTTTATTACTTTTTATGACTTTTAATCAAGAAGTTTTAACAATATTTTTTTTGACATTTTATCAAATTAGTATTTTCGCAATTTTGAACCAACCTGCATATCATAGGACAATTTTTATTAAAGATTTTAGCATTTTAGATAAAGCAAATATTTTTATAAGAAATAAGTTTTTTTTTAAAGAATATGCACATATTATATTATACAAAAAAGTAATGTGAAATTAAAAAGATATACGTAAAGGTTAGAAAAAATCGTTAAAAGTAGAAAATTTTGAAAAACTATATCTTACTTATAATAATTAGTCTTAGAACCTTTTACAATAGACCACTTCAAAGGTAATTGTTTTTTCTTTCAATTGAATAATACATTGCCTCTACCTAAAACTGCGTAGAAAAGAGTTATAGAACAATGTTTGCGAAAAAGTAGGTAAAATTTCCAAAAAATGGTGTGAGTGGCAAACTTTGAAAAATTGTCTTTTAAATACTATAAATCCTAAAGACTTTAAACCTACGTCATTGTGAAGAGGAAGGATGGAACTTTTTTCAGTACCTATACCTAGACTCCCATGGAAAAAGTTATAGGGTTAAATAGCGTGTTTTTAGTGTTTCTTTAATTAGTTTTTGAGCATATTCTTGTCAAAAACATATTTATTTTTAATATAGATAGCGTCATTTAAGGGAAAATTTAATTTTCCACAACTTGTCTAGTGACTACGACATAGAAAATATGCGTAGCTTTCGAGCAAAACTTAAGAAAACTGAAAAGGGGATGTTTTCACTCGGTTCTCAAAAACGCACCCCTCTAAATGGTAGCACTTCGGGGTTTTTTAATATTAGGGGGTCCATAGACTATATGAAACAATACAACCGCTTTAACGTTGTAGTTCCTTTTAACCCTCTTTTTTGTACACAATCCCTAATAATACCAAAAATAATTACAGGTGGGCATAGTTAAGTCCATCTGTGGACGCACTGTATAGATTTTTGCTTACCTGATAAGTTAATAAAATGTAAGTTACAACGTGGTTGGAGACAACTCTATAATTGTTTTTTCACGAATACATTTACTTTAAATTTACTATGTGGCTTATAAATATCGCTAATAAAAATAGTAGGTAAACTTTAAACCGAAATGAGCAAAAAATCTTTCCAAATTTATTTATTTCTAAAAATAAAATTCAAAATTCGTATATATTTGTTATTTTGTCACACCAGAGGCCAACCCAAACGAAGGGTTTTATTGCCAAATTCGTTCTTTATTTTTAGAATCATCAAACTTTATGAAGCATCGTAACCATTCGGATTGAAAAGTGCAACGAATTCGAGCTTATCTCAAAAGATCTACACAAAAGCATTGACGGAGATACAGTAACAAAAATAATGTGATTTAAATAGGAATTTAAGGTTTGTTTGTGGGTAAATTATTTTTAAAACAATCTAAATCGATGGCGGTACCGACAATAAATCGATAGTTTTTGTTACAAGTTATTCATAACATATTATATTTTGAATATTTTTAAAATTTTAAATGTACGGTTACACAATAATGGAAAAACCACAAGTTCTATTTTAAAGACTTTTTGGTATTTTAAAAAGCAATGTAAGCCACTTACGGACAGATGAATGCAACCTGCAATGCAACATCAACGCAACAAGATATGCACGTTTGGACGGTTGCGGGTAATGCGCGCTGAAACGTTCGACGAGATCCGCAGTCGCTAGAAGCATTTTTCGGATCTTTACGATGTAAAATGAAATAGGTGCGTTAACAAGCATGCGTATTTTAAAAGCCATGGCTAAATACTAAACTGGTTACTACGGTTAGCCACCGTGTTCCCCGTATTCTGAACGGAAAACGCAGACAACGCGTTGAAAATTATACCCGATGATGCCAATAAACCGTTTGGCGTCCGCGCGTTTACATTCGGTAATGACTGGTACCCGAGCGCACTCGTATTTGCCCAAGAAACGTAACTTTAGTTTCGCGTAGGTGATATCATTGGCAATCCATTTAAATCGGTCGGTCGTGATTTATACAGGTGTCGGTTTTTGCGCGACACACAGGCGTTTGATGTAAGTTCGCAGTATCCGTTTGGACGTGTTTAAGTGTTTTGCAAAAAACAATGGAAAACAAAGTTAAAATGTGGGGACGGAAAAATCAATACTTTCATTAATTAAATGTTATAAAGAGATATCAATTTTGTTTCTTTTATCAAATAGCTGAGAGCGACTAAATCTTCTGTTATCCGGTTTTTTTACCAAGTACAACCGTAGATAACCTACATTTAGATTCGCAGTGGCAAGAAGCATTTTTCGGATTTTTACCACCTTGCGCAGTAAACAAATCGGGGGTATACGAACATACGGGCACACCGTACACGCAGTTGAATTCAAACATTTTTTTACGGGGGTTAATATTTTCAGGGAAAGGAAGATCCTTAAGGTATTACCCCCAAAAAAGTACAAGAGCAAAAAAAGGTCTTGAGATGTAAAACCCAAAATAATTACTTGCTTTCGTTTCTGTTGTAAAATTTAGAGGAGTCACGTGCAGTCCTTTGCTTATGTGTACATTGTCATAACTTTTTTTGCCTTGGTATTTTATGGCTCCAGTAAAAACTTTCTATTCTCTCATACTTTTTTACACAAAAGGGTATATCTAGTAAGGCTAGCCGCGCACTAGCAACTTTTTTGTTGAACAACATAAAAGTTGCTCAACCAAAAAGTCGTTAATAAATTTGTGTCTCGGGCACTTGTCTACTAGGGTGTTGCTGTTTTAACATGAATTTCACTGAGACAGCAGTATAAATTGCTTTTATTTTGAAAAACACAAAAACGAAAAACCAAAAACGATAGTGGATTTAAATCGCTTTCAAAATAGATCAAGATGTAACTTTTTAGTTGCCGTGATTAAAAAGTTGCTAATGCGCGGTATCACATAAAAACAAATATGTTTCATTATCAGCAATTTTTTGTTGCCGAAAAAACGTTGCTAGTGCGCGGCTAGCCTAAATATCGCTACGAGCAACCGTTTTTAAGATATTTTAGACTTAACGTGTTTTATTTCGTAAAAAAATTTTCAGTGCATTCCTTCATGTTTTATCTCATTCTTTAAGCCAAAATACAACGATGTAATAATATTTAGCTTAGTAAAAAATTGATCGTTTGTTAGATACAGGGTTTCAAAGTTTCCATTTTATTTATATACTTTGACATCCGGTATGTCCTAAGCCATTAACTTCTCAACTAAGGTGAATTGGGTTAGATCATTTCATTTTGGCGCAGGAATTTACGGCAGAACTTTGTACAGACCTTTCAGAAATACCTGGATGGCCTTAATAAAGTCGGGGGTATTTTCGACCAGAATCCCTTTGTCTACCTGCCCAAGAAAAAGGGTAAGATAAAGACATGTACATTTTCGACCAGGGATATTAAATTGTATACACGGTACTACGGTACGGCGCCCGATAGAGTAATTAAAACAGTTTTAGGGAATTACGAATGGTTGGTTCTTGTAAGCAAATCCATTTTTTTTTAATTCCTCTATTAAACTAAGACTAATACATACTTTATAAATTCACTTAAGAAATATATTCCCACCTTTATTATTAAAATTGCACCCGTTATAAAAATCATTGATTTTTGCCAAATCAGGAAAAATTGCTTAAATTTCTACAAAAGCAATCTTTTATAAAAAAATACATGTATATATTCCTTGGTTTTGGCGTAGGAGAAACTACAATTTATTATGTAAAAGTCCAACTAACCAGAACTAACCAGAAATCGTGTTGACCGAAGTTATCTTTTATATTTATAATTATTACTGCATCCTTTTGGTTGAAAATACATATCAGATAACCCACACCCTTTACTTCTGGTCGGAATTATATGTGTTTTTTAGTACCAGCTCTAAACTTGGTCGAAATTACATCCGCCCCTAAATAAAGGAGAAAAGAATACAAATGATTTTTTTGTGTAAAACAAAACCTTTAATCTGGGATATCTTAAAAACTGTTACTGGTAGCGATAATAACTCAGTATACCTTTTTTGTTTAGAAAATATGAGAGAATAGAATTTCTTTACCAGAGCTATAATATACCTACGGAGGAACAAAAGTTATGGTATTTTGAACATAAGTAAACGATTGCAGTTGGCTTCCTCTACACTTTACAACAAGCACATGAGCAAATTTTGATTTCTTAACCTAAAAACTCCTAACACCGAACTTCTTTAAGAAATTTCTAATATTAAAAAAAATATTTAAAAATAACTTATATTAAATGTAAACTTTGACGCCCTGTATCCCGCGAACGAACGTACAAACTGTTTAGAGACACCCTGTATAACGAATTGTATAGTTTCAGATTACATTACTATACTACACAGGATTTTTTTTTGCTTCGGGGAGGAATGTTCCCCCTGGACACCCCCTGAATTCAACGCTGCGTACACGGTCTTTAGTTTCCGTACTTCGAACGGGAAACCCAGACAAGGTGTTAATAAATTCTTCTCCATAAAGGTGCTCGCCCACTTTAGAATTGCTACGGAATATAGACGGGCCGCACCGCTCATATTGGCGGGGTTCTATTTAATTACATGTAAAGCAACTCGGCGAATTTTGTCTATCTAAGTGGGCGAGCACCTTAATGCGGATAGTCTGTTTAGCTGCCGTGCGTCCACCCTCGGGGATGACCGATACCCCAGCGCACAAACATATTTTTTCGCCCATGAAAAATAACTCTTGTTTCGCGTATTGCCAACATTGGCAATCCATCCTGATCAGTGGGTATGCCTGCACTATAGCCTCGTCGGTCTACAAATTCGTTTTAAATGCGGATAAGCCTATTTGCACAGGAGGTTGCAGCAACGACATTAAGACCCTTTGTTGCATTGCATGTTACGCTGCATGTTGCGTTGCAAGTTTTTAATAATAACAATTATTTTAAATATATATCTAAAATTAAACTATTAAAAACATTAAAAAGTAAAATATATCCCCTTATATCATGTCAGCATCACCTAACCCTCAATGTATAAGGTCGGTTACTACAAAAGGTATGGAATGTATCCTGTCAACTAAAAGACCTGGTCTATTTAAAGGTATCAATTCCATTCAGTTTATTTACGAGACATAAAAAAGGATTGCCAAACGACGAGTAAACGGTTTTCAATTTGTAACAACAAATATATCCCTTTTTAGTTAATTGAAATCTGATGAGCAAACTTTCGATAGGGTCGCATTCAGAATAGGCACCCTTTGGGTAAAATTTATCCTTTCTTGATGTTTCCAACTTATTTGGTCCTTATGTTCAGCTACAATTGTTTCTGGAGCTAACGGCTTTTGCAGTCACGGTCAACTTGGCCAAAAAATAATTTTTACGATTTTTGACAAAAAAAATTAAAATACCTATAAGTGTAATACATTCTTAAAAAAAAGAATATTCTTAACAAAGGTGCAAAAAAACAAAATGGCCGCCATAGGAAGAACAAAAATTGTTAATGGTATCTTTAAACTGAAACGTTGAAATTATGAAACAAATAAAATCCAAAATGGCCGCCGCCACAAAATGGCGGTTTACATATTATTTTCACAACTACCTCAATACTGCCGTCCAACGGAAAACACCGTATGTGACATTTTTTCAAAAATGGTTTTTTGATATTTTCGAATTCTGTTAGCATAAATCTTTTATTTTCGCAAGAAAAAATTGAAATATTTTGGTAAAAAAAAACTGCTTAAAAAAATTAATAAATTTTGCTATTTTGTAAGTATGGTTAAAAACGGTGACTAAACTAAACTATAACTTCAAGAGTTTTGCTCACATTGATCAAAAATTTTGAGAATATATTCTTTAAATGTTTAACAATAAGATAAGACAAACAAAATATTTGATTTACAAACCCTTACCCCAACCCCTAAATTTATATCTTATATGTAAATGGCAAGGAATTTTATGAGGCAAATCTTTAAACGGCATTTTCTCAAAAGTTATAAAAATGCACATACGGTGTTTTTCCATTGGACGGCAGAATATGGGTATCAAATGAAAGGACGCGTGATTCGTAGAATTGAGCTTACTATAACAGAAATAAAATCCAAGATGGCCGCCCCCCAAAATGACAAATTTTTCCACACCATTTTCCACTACCTCAATATGAAATCGTTGGTTAGTTCTGCTTAGTAATAGTAAATCATTAAATGGACTTAATAGAATGAGAAGTATCAACTACTAACCAAAACTAACCAGAACCAACAACAAAACTAAAAACTTGAAAATAAATTATAAAGGGTAATTCAAATTGAGTTTCCTCATTAAAAGTATTAAAAAAGAAAAAGAAATAAAAAAATATGGAAAAGTATTTATTTTTCCTTTGAGAGTAGTTTATTACAATTATGCATAAAAGATGATACCAAGGAAATAACCTCCGTGGTTCATGTGGCATGACGTCCGTTTCCAAAAAATGTCGACCACAACGTGGTACAAATCAGGTCTTATGTTGGTAATTTTGAGTATGATCACCTGTTTTAGACTTTGCTTTTAAGATATCGACAAAGAAAATAATCTAAAAGAGTTAATTTCATTGACGTATGTCATTGGTTATTTTACAGGATCGCGGCGACCAATTGATATGGCCGTTACGTAAAATAATGCTACCTAGAAACTTGCCGCGCAGTAAATTGTTTTGTTTCTCCTGATGTGTGACGTTGTTCGGTCGTATAATGCTTCATGACTGTGTTGTTCATACTTTGTCCTTAAAACAAATATGTTGTCTTTGATAAATTTAGTGGCGTTTTAAAATATATATATATATATATATATATATATATATATATAGATATATATATATATATATATATATATATATATATATATATATATATATATATATATATATATATATATATATATATATATATATACAGTGTGTCCCGCTTTTCATGAATACACCCTGATATCTCAGTTATGAATAATGCGATTTTCTTCAAATTTTGGTGGTGATTGTATGTTTAAGAAATGAAGTATTTGGCATAGTGAAAACTTTTATTCACCATTGGCGTGCGGTCTTGGTGGGTAAAAAGACTTGATTTTTTAGGAAAAGGATATTAGGGCTTATTCAAAATTTTTTTCTGTCAGATTTAGAATCAGCACCCCCAAAAACCCTTTAATTCATATTTTCAAAATCTCAAGAGCTGATTTTAACAGAAAAAAATATTTATTTTAATTAACTTTTTAAGAGGTTATTTATTCCTAACTTTTTGGTAATGTAAACTTTCCTATGAAGTGGATAGGTAGAAATTCTCCGTTAGAACCATGGCCCCCAGATCGCCGGATATTACCCCTTGTGACTTTTTTCTCTGGGGATACTTGAAGAATAAAGTGTATGCTACTAGGCCGCGAAATAGACAGGAACTTTGCATTAGAATCAGGCAAGCGTGCCAGGAAATTACTCCCCAAACTTTAAGAAAAGTGAATTTACATTTAAGAAGAATTGTTGAAAAGTGTATTGTTTTAGAAGGTAGTTATGTTGAAAATACAGAAATCTAAAATGATGCAATTAGTAATTTTGATATCACAGTTTTAAATAAAGGACTTATTAAAAAGGTTACTTAAAATTATTTGTTTGCTAAAATCAGTTCTTGAGATTTTTAAAATATGAATTAAGGGGTTTTTGGGGATGCTGATTCTAAATCTGACAGAAAAAATTTTTTGAATAAGCCCTAATATCCTTTTCCTAAAAATCAAGTCTTTTTAGCCACCAAGACCGCACGCCAATGGTGAATGAAAGTTTTCACTATGCCAAATACTTCATTTCTCTAACATACAATCACCACCAAAATTTTAAGAAAATCGCGTTATTCATAACTGAGATATCAGGGTGTATTCATGAAAAGCGGGACACACTGTATATATGTGGAAACCAAATTTGAATCACCCTTTATAATAAAAAAATGTTAAACGGCTTTATTGTACCAGAAGCTAAAACATAATTTGGTAAGTCCTAGCTATCAGATCGCACCAATCTTCTCATCAATCTAGGCTATTGATCAGACAAATGACAAAATCGTTGGGCACTTAAAATTTCTATCATAATATTTACCCTGGATACGCTACGCCTAATTTACATTTTTTTTACATAATTTACAGTGAATGCAGCATTTAAAAACAACACACGTAAGCTTTAAAAAAGTTTAAGACGTGTGGGCATAGGTCCTTATATAAATTTTATGATGTAATTTAACGAATAGGACAATCTCCAAAATTTCATATATATTTTTATTGTTATAATAAATGATAAAAAAATAATAACTTTACCCAAAGGGCGCCCATGGTTTCATAAATCGTCTTGTCTTTTATTCGGCAAGCGTCTATTTTAGGTCTGTCCCCTGTGTCGAAAATACAGCAATCCGTAAAAATGTTACTATACCAAAATGCGGTTGCTTTATTGAAGACATTGCATTATGTTGGATTTACAGCCAGGAACAGCAATCAACTAAATCTACTGCTTTAATGTTATGGCTTGTAGCGTGACCCTTACGTCTTAAATTTGAGCAGCTACCATTGTATTTTAACGGCTCATAGAAATAGTAGTTAAACGTAGGAAAATATAGATAATGCGGGGTCATTTTAAAATATTACTACAGCTGACAAAGCGCTTTTCAGCGATCGATCGTTTGTTTATACATATTATTTACCTAAAGAAAATTATTTGTCAATTGACATTAGTTATTAATGTTTTCTGTTATTTTTTTCATAGAAACTCTCTTTTTTGCTTGGTTTTATACTGTATTAACAGTAGTTAGTTTTTGCGACTTGTCAAAGGCTTTTGACTGTGTAAGTCACGAAGTTTTATTAAAAAAACTACACTACTATGGTTTTCGTGGTGTTGCGCATGACTGGTTTAAGTCTTTTCTGAGTGCTGATATTTGGGCAAGTAGTGGGAAATTCAAAATAGGCTATAGACAAGTACTGACAGTGTGTCAGGTAAAACTTACTGTCTTGGGAGTGTGTTTTAGCGATAACTAACGATAAGAGCGGCGTGGTGTTGCAAAAGCACCTTAAGGCTGCTTTCACGCGCCGCGCTGCGCCGCTTTTGTTTGCCATTGCAGCTCCAACATAAACGCCACATAAAGTTGCGTTCATATTAGCGCCCCTCGAGCTTTGATCTTTCGTTTTTTAACCGCAGCGTTACAGCGGTACAGCAAATTTAGTAGATATCAAGGAACGAAAAAAAAGAGATATAATGACATCTCAAACTAAAATAATCGATCGTAAATTATTGATTTCTGAGATACAAACAAGACCAGCTCTCTGAAATGATAGACATCGGTTTTCTATTCTATTCTATTTTCGGTTTTTGGCTTTCACACTTAATGTATTCAGCCATCGTCAAGTGGTTGGAAAATTGGATTGTCGGGTTCTAGACCCCAGATTTTCCTTTTATTGCTTTGTTTTATGTCTCTGATACTAAGTCAATTCTTCTGAATATGCATAAATTGTGACTGTCAAGCCAGCGGCTGCTACTGGTATCGCGCATAATCGTCACTTTCACTACTGACGTATTTCCGCAAGGCGTGCGCACCTCCACGACCATACGAGGACACCATGTGTTCAACACCAAAACGTAAAAACTTCAGGCTTTAGGAATCTTCACTCACAGCGCTTAGCCCCAGAAGAAAGAAGCCCCAATTTAGCGTGAATCTTTTCTCGATCCCCAAGGGTACAGCTACGCTCGTACGATGCCTTCAATCGCCTACCCGGGAAGTCTATGTAGACCTCTACTTAAACATGAACCGCACTACTCGAAGACCGCGGAAAGAGTTAGACATCGGTTTTACAAAGACTGGCAAATTGTTGCATAGTTATAAGGAGAAATCGCAACGATTGTAGGAGTTCCAGGTAATTAAAAAACCACATAGGTAGGTA
The DNA here is from genome assembly GCA_014170235.1 of Listronotus bonariensis. Classification (NCBI taxonomy): domain Eukaryota; kingdom Metazoa; phylum Arthropoda; class Insecta; order Coleoptera; family Curculionidae; genus Listronotus; species Listronotus bonariensis. Next base: position 14,745 of record JACEGR010001433.1, read on the forward strand.
AGGTAGTTTAATGTTTTATTATTTTTATTTTTTTTTTTTAAACCCGAAGACAGTACAGTACTGTATTACGAAGTTGACAATAAAGATATATATTCGCGATAAGTGACTTTATTTTCAATAAGGCCATTAACGCCTGTTCTTTTTTCCAATTAAGCCTCGTAGTCTCGGATTTTCCATAAGTAACAACTGCTTTGTCACCGAATTTATCAGTTCTAATTTGAAAGAAACCAAGAAAACAACAAAATAATTATTTGCCAATATAAACACGACGATGCGCACGATGGCAACGCTCATCGCTCGAGCGGTGCCAATATGAACGCAATCTAAAGCCGCGTCCACATTAGTAAATAAATGTGTTGTATGTCGAATGTAGAATTCGGCGCAAATATTTGCGGCGCAAATTTCACGTCCTACTCACATTCAATTTTACGTTGTGTGCCGTGCGTTCGTACTCAAAACGTGTATGATCTTGTGCGTTGCATACTATTTTGTTTTTCTGGATTTTTTTATATTTTTTTCCCAAATATTTTATATTCTGTAAAAGATGAATTTAAATAAAGAGGATGTTCTTCTTCTGATACAAGAATATCAAAAACAAAGACTTTTATGGGATCCAAGAGATAAGTGGCATTTTCATAAAAACAAAAAGAATGATGCTTGGGAAGAAATCGCAAAATGTGTAAACATTGATGCAGAAGACGCAAAGAAGAAAATATCGAGCCTTCTAGGCTCATTTAGGAGGGAAAGAGCGAAAGCACGAAAGACTGTGGGTACCGGTAAAGGTAAGTACAGTTTACAGTATGTCAGTTAGTTGTTGTTTTTGGGGTGATTTTTAGATAGCACTAATGCAGTTTGTAGCATTTGTTAAAGAGACATTATAGTTTTAAATTTACTGGCCATTTCTACAAAATTGCAACTCTAAATAATTACCTGATATGATTGTAAATTATTCAAAATAATCACCTGATCTTATTTCTTTTAGGAGCAAAAGATATATATAAATCAGATTGGTTTGCCTTTAAAAGTTTCGCATTCCTTATCGATAAAGATGAGCCTGGAGAAACAATTAGCTCCGAAAATTCAAATGTGGTAAGTAACAAAAAGAAGCAATCTATTTTACTTATTATAATGTTTTATTATCGATATTATAAGTTATTTAAGCATATTCATTTTGCCATGAAACAACCCCTGTTGTTGTAAAATATTCTGCAATTTCATTTCTAATATCTTTTGCATCTGCAGTCGCTCTCCGTGGAACGTTTCGTATCTTTCCAAAGCAATCAACACTTTATGAGTTTCTCCAATTTCCTAGTGTCAGACGCCCTTGCTCTTCTGAGTCTACAGTTCCAGGTGGAATATAAATATTTGAAGAGGTCTTACTTTTTTTTAAATAGTTATGCAAACATACTATTGCCATAACTATTATTTGTGCTTTTTAGGCTCCAGGAGAAGGGGTTTTCTCAACACCCTGAATACTGATGAAATAATTCCGAAAACGTTCTCAACAATCCTACGAGCTCGACTAAGCCTGTAATTGAATATCCTTTCAATTGATCCTTTTGGATGTACTCCTGAATATGGTTTCATGATTTGTTTGATTAGTGGGAAAGCCTCATCGGCGATGAATATATAAGGTGTATTTTTTTGTCTTTGGGGAAGAGGTTTCTCTGGAGGCAGATTTAGAGTCTCGGCTGTAATTTTACGATAAAGTTCACAGTTTTGGAAAACTCCTCCATCCGAAATTCTTCCTTGGCATCCGATGTCGACAAACAAAAAGTTGTAATCTGCATCGACAAGGGCAAATAACACTATGCTAAAAAAGCCTTTATAATTATGGAATTCACTTCCACTGTTAATTGGTGCTTGAATGGCTATGTGTTTTCCATCCATGGAACCTATACAATTTGGAAAATTCCACTGAGTCTCAAAACCTTGCGCAATTGTTAACCATTCTTCTGGAGTATTCGGCATCTAGAAATAAAAAAAAACTTGATTTTTTTGCTATCTTTTAAATTAGGGCAAATTTTGAGAAAAAATTGCATACATTCTATGGTCTTTTAATATTAAAACATTGGTAATATTATAGCACTGAGTGATACATCATAAAACACTTCAAATTAAATGAGGTAAAATGATCATTTGGTATGCACAAAACACAAAATGCCCTCTAGCCATTTTTTATTTTTCAAATGGCTTTTCATATTCTGTGCATACTAAAAGATCATTTTACCTCATTTAATTTGAGGTGCTTTATGACGCACCAGTTAGTGCCAGGGATTATTATTTATTTTTACTAAAAATAATTTATGGCATCATGTATCATTACGTAAAATCTATTATCAAATCAAAACACATCTTTTAGAAATAGGATATTTTTTAAATTGTCTAATTTGACAGATCACAAATTTTTAAAACTTTTAACTTCTATAAGCAGCCAAAATGTGCGCAAGATTCAAACGGCTTCTACCAATAAGTTGATATGGGTAATTGGTTTATTTTGGTTAATTTTAAGTAGTAAGATATCCATTGTTTCTAAACTACCAGTTTTAAGAGCTCTAGAGGTTTTAAAAAATAAAATGTATGCCAAAAAAGAAAAACATTAATAAAAGTTATTTTTTCAGGGCGAAATAGTTGAAACTGATGCAATGAGTGAATCCAGCGAAAATAATGCATCTCTAGAATTCGCTGTCACTGATCAAAACCTCAACTCCCCTGAGTGCTCTTCAAAAAGAAAAGATACCCCAGAAGTTTCTGACAATATTGAGTTAGAACCTTTAACATCAAAAACTTTTCGTAAGCCTTCCACACCTAAAAGAAAAAAAGAACAATAGAAAAAGAAGATTCTAGAATAGATCAAGCGTTCAAATTCTTACAGCAACCAATACCAGAAGAGACTTCTTCAAGTATCTACGCAAAATATTTGGCTGACCGACTCGACAAGTTTGATCCAATGACCCAAACCATTTTAAAACATAATATAGATCAATTACTTTTTGATGCCGAGATGGAGAAATACCGTAAACAAACTCATGCCCACGATCCATCAGAATGCCAATCATTAACTCCTTCTTCTTCCCCTAGTACATTTCCTTCACCTGCATCCACACCACCATTTACCACAGATGATGTGTATTCAAGCAGTTTTGCACATAACAAGTCTCTGCCAACAAAGAGTAATATTTCAACAGACAAATTACAGCATGACTTAGAAGAGTACGTTTACCTTAAACTTTAAATTCGGTTTGACATTTTTTTTTCAATGCAAAATCTTTATTTATTCAGAATCCATTAAAAATACAAAGATTTTATTTAGGATTCAATTTGTGTGTTCATTTCTAATTTTACTTTCTAGTTTAAATATTTCATTTAAATACTTTAATATAAGTTGTTACTACATAATAATTATTATATAACTTAATAATAAGTTTATTTTATACTAACATTATAGATTTAAGTAAATAAAAAATTGAGAATATGTTTAATTTTACAGCGAATTATTTTATTATGTTTAAATATAAATATAATTGTATTCTGAGTTTGTTTAGGAGAATTGGGTATTTCATTATTTTGACATGTGATTTTTGTTTTCCTTTTTATATGTATTATTTCGAATAAAAATTCAGTTTTTATTAAAGTTATCGCCGTTACAGATGTTGTTTTTCAGAGATAATAAATTTTAAAAAATAAAAATTAGGTTTTATTATCAACTTACCTTCACATAATCTTTTAGAACGTCAATTAAAGCACTGCATACTTCTGGAACTATCAATGATATGCTTTGTTTGGATATTTTGAAAAGATATTGAAGGCTTGTATATGAATCTCCAGTAGCCATAAAACGTAATGTGACAGCTAAGCTTTCCTTCACGGATATGGCTTCTCTAAGCTTGGTGTCCTTTTTGATAATTTTCGGTCCAATCTTATTTATTAAAATTTCAAAGTCATTTACAGACATACGCAAAAAATTTTGAAATGCCCAGTACTTTCATCCAAGGATAGCTGATTTAATAACTTTACACCATCAAATTGTTTTTTGTTTTGATACAAATGTTTAATCCAATATCGTCTTTTTTTCTATTTTTTTCCTCCATTTTTTCTTGATTAGATGTTGCACGACGATAAAAGTAGCGCATTTTCTTTTCATCATTAACATTGCATCAGACATAGTCACATAATGGTTGGTTTAGAACAAATTAGAAAGATGGATATTAGCTAACTTCTATAATTTCTAAACAGCAAGTCACAATAACAACATTCGTCAAAATCACTGCGTTAACGTAAATACCTCCACACTAAAACAATATTGCGGCGCAAATCTCTTTGATGTTGAAAAAAACCGACAACCGACGGATCGCGTGCGTTGAATGTCGCGAAAATTTTTGCGTTGGTTTCTATGCGGCGAACTCGTCCACACTTGCAAAAATTTTAAACGCACATACAAATTTGTGCCGCATGGCGCACACAACGTAAATTTTTACTAGTGTGGACGCGGCTTAAGGGAACGGCTACGATAAGACGCCGCAAGCGTCGAGCGGTGAGTGGAGGGGCACTATGCTAACATAAAGATCTGCTGCCTCGGATTTATGATAGCATAATCTTTTTAACGGCATAAGGCTCTCACACATGCCGCTTGACGCTTGATACTGTAGCCGTAGCCTAAAGGTGGGCTTATGTTTAAGCGACAATAAACGATAACAGTGCCGTCGTGCTACAAAAGCAACTGTATATTATAGTAACATAAGGGTTAATTCATATACTTGCGAAATGCAATTTGTGAAATGAGGAACGTGTATTAATTGGTCAATTTTGAACGAAACATTTAAAATTGACCAATTAGAGCACGTTTTATGTATAGGTTTATTAATTTAACGAAAAAAAGTGTATCTTCATAAAAGTCCTGCTTGATGAGAAAATACATTTCCACAAAAATTTTTGAAGGTTGGATGTACAGGGTGGCTTAAAAATGACTTGTTTCCAAATTAAAATGAGGGTTATTTCCCAACTACGGTACCAAACTTTAAAGGGTGATTTCTAATGTCATTTTATGAAGAAAAGTTTCTATAAACATATGTCCGGAGTTACTTCGTTTATGAGATACAGAGCGTTAAATATTTTTTTAAGGTCTGTTTGTTTTTAAATATCTTAAATACGAAGCAGATACAAAAAAATGTAGTACACTAAAAAGTTGTATTTTTAGTTGCTTTAAAAGAAAAAAATATAAAAACTGCATAAAAAGCCAGTAGCGTACAGTGGGCACAACAGCCAATAGTATTAAGAGAAAAATGTACGCCACTGGCCTTTTATGCAATTTTTATATTTTTTTCTTTTAAAGCAACCAAAAATACAACTTTCTAGTGTAGTACATTTTTTGTATCTGGCTTTGTATTTAGGATATTTAAAAACAAACAGACCTTAAAAAATATTTAACGCCCTGTATCTCAAAAACGAATCAACTCCGGACATATATTTATAGGAACTTTTCTTTATAAAATGACATAAGAAATCACCCTTTTTGTTTGTTACCGTAATAAGTAAATAACCCTTATTTTAATTTGGAAACAAGTCATTTTCAAGCCACCCTGTACATCCAATCTTCAAATATTTTTGTGGAAATGTACTTTCTCATTAAGCAAGACTTTTGTAAAGAATAACTTTTTTCGTAAAATTAATAATAAAAAAGTTTCCCATTTGTTAAGAACTTCCGAAGACACGCTGTATATAAACTAATCTTAAGGCTGCTTTTGTACGCCGCGCCGCTATTATCGCCCATCGCAGGTCTACCATAAACATAGCCCAATAAATACAGCGTGTTTCCTAACTACGGTACGAACCTAAAAGGTGAATTTTAATGCCCTTTTGAAAATAAAAGTTTTTATAAACATATGTCCGGACTTGCTTTATTTGTAAGATACAGAGCGGTATTTTTATTATCTTTATATTTCCTCCTGATTAAGCAATTAAAAAAGAATGCAACTTTATAATCTCAGATATTTTCTTTATATCTCGCTTATTTTTAAGAAATAAAAATAAGCCACAATAAGCCATTTTAAAAGAATTCCTAAACAACATAAAATATATATTTAAATATAAAACATTTTAAATCTTAGTAAATAAGGAAATGGAGATTTTAGGATAAACTACACTAATGCTTATTTTTTTAGGTTAAATTATTATTTATTTTAAATTTTTATTTTTTATATTATGTTCTTTTTTAGAAGAAATTAAAGTGGTTTAAATTTTTTTCTTGGAAACGAAGCTAGATACGAAAAAATACAAGGGACTAAAAAATTTCATTGGTCATGCGAGATTGCGCAAAAATATTAAAAAGTGGGTAACCTTAAACTAATAATTTTTGAAAAGAAAATATTTAATACATTTTTTATTAAAAAAAAATAGGTTGTGGCAAATAACTATAAAATAAAAATCCAACTCTAACAGAAGTTCTCAAGATACCCAGTTTTATCATAATGACAAATTAAAACCCCTATTTTGAATTTGTTTTTCCATGAGGTTGAACAGGGTAACTTTAAAATGGGATAAAGAAAGTCCAAAGAATAAAAAGCTCTTTCAAGCACGATAATTAACACACTTATCTTGCCAAGCAAGACGAAATAACTCTTCTTTTACCATCCCTTTGACGGCATTGCGTTGTTATATCAACATTTTATTCTACAAAGTTTTGCCACAAGCTTGATGTTAGTATTATGTATGTATAACTTAGTAGTTTGTCGTGTAAAGTTGGGTTTACACTGGATATTGTATTACAGTTTCAGAAATTATAATTCATTTGTACTGTCAAAGAAAAGAATGGATCAATGTTCAGTTTCTGCAAATAAACAGTTTAAAAAAATTAAACCGACTCCAAAACAATAATAAAACTCACTAAAAATAAAAAAAAAAGGAAGCCGGGTAATATGCTATTAAAGTATAAAAGGCTTTTGTTTATTCAGTTATTAATATTGAGTAGTTTAGCACATTGTTATTACCCGACTTCTCCTCTTTTATTTAAGATTTTTTTACTCTTAAGTGAGTTTTATTATAGTTTTTTATCGGTTTATTTTTTTAACTATTTATTTTTCGCTTTTTAGTTTAATAATAATACAATTAAATCGGTAAGTAAAAGCACAGGCACGTGTAATTTGATTGGTTTGAAGCAAATTTAAAAAAGACCTAACTAACCAGAACTAATCATGACCCCCTCCCTGGGACAGTTTTGCATGACCGTCTGTAGCGCTTTCAGCCAATCAAATTACACGTGCTTGTGATTTTTACTGCAGTCTAAAAACACTACGAGTACCTCTCTTAGTTCGGTGCCAAGGTTAATTTTGCTCGAAAGTTGTCGATTCTGAATGCATCTCTTTATTATCAAGTATATTCCCCAGCTAGAGGCAGCATTGCCGCACGAACAACGTACGGCAGAGAGAAAATAGGTCTAGTACCATTCTCTCGCGATCCTGACTTGGTTTTTATGGGACCATTGCGAAAATACACTCTTTCAAATAAAAAAATTATAATCGGTTTACAAACGCCGAACTAATCACGTAAAAATACAAAAAAACATACAGGCAAATTGAGAACTTTCTCGTTTTTAAAGTCAGTTAAAAATATAGTAGTTAATTAATGCAAAATACAATGTGCGATTTTTAAAACCTATAATGACTATATTTTTAAACCCAGAAAAAAATAAAAATTTCGTTTCTATAAAATTCGGGAAATATAAATGACGTATTTTTAAAAACACCTCTATCAACCCCTTAAGCTGCACCCCAAGTAACTTAAAGTAACTTAAAAACATTTAATGGGAACACCCCTAAATGTTACCTCTCTAAAAAGCTTTTGGAAAATGATGTTCGTTGGTCGTAAAGAACTTGGGGTAGTATAAAAGGCCAGCCTCAAATTTAAGAAAAATTAAAATACCACAAAATGGTAAAAAAGTTACTTTATTGTACAAAAAACAAGATTGGCTAAACGATTATAATTAAGTTACAATTTTTTTCTTGTAGTTTTTTTATTCTGTGCATTTTTTTAAAGCATCCTTATAGCAGCCTTAAGCTTTTTAAGAAGGGTTTAAATGTGTTTATGGGGGTGGTCTACAGGAAGTATTATTTTTAATAATTTATTATGTGGGCATTTTCTAATATTCTTTATTAAAAATAAAATACGTTTTTTTTAATTTTAGGGTAGTATTTGGTTTTACCCCAACTTTTTACGACCAACGGAAAGCATTGTTTATGAGCTTTTTAAAGGGTAAGATTTTTATGTGACTGGGGGTGCAGCTTAAAGGGTTGATAGAGGTGTTTTGGAAAATAAGTTATTTATAATTTTTTCAGGTTTTATAAAAACGAAATTTTTTATTTTATGATATTTCCCCTGTTTTAAAAATTAAAGCTATTTTAGGTTTTAAGAAACGCACCCTGTATCACAACTGTATACTAATATATGTATATTATATTTACAAAAACAAAAATATACAAAAATTACGTGTTATAAGGGATCTAAAATAGCGAATACAAAAACGTCAGAGTAAAAAACAATAAAAGTCCACTCTAAAAGCCGGTCCCAGACAATACGGACTTCGGCGAACATTAAGGTGCATTTAAATTAGAGCGAACACAAGCGAACGAATTTGGCTCTATTTAGGTGCATTTAAATTGCTGTGGGTTCGGTAGCAGCTCCCAGACGCATCGCTATTGCTTCAATGCACATTTGTTAATATTTTGTCTAATCAGTGCAGTCCCAATTTATGCTTAAGAATTTAATAATGGAGTAATACAGCGAGTTGGTTAATTAATTTTTGAATCTCTACCAAAAAAGGAGATACTTTGAAATCCTAAAGATCCAAATTACAACAACCGAAATTTGATGTACGATGTGTACAAAATATCGCAAAATATTGACGACAGTCACTAGACATCGTTTTTAATTGATATTTTTTTCATAGTTTTAACTAATATAATTTCGTTTTTTTACGTATTTTAGAGCATGGGTTGAAGGGAATGGGAGCAATTCCCCCCTTCCCCCAATAATAGTGAAATGAGTTGTTCTGTGGGACTGGCGGTTGTGTGATGCCTTATGCCTAGTCCTCATGTACGGTAAAATATTGCGGAACTTCGGAAGTCTGAAATCACGTGACTACAATATCGAAATTTCATTGGGCTTTTTCAGCCATGTTGAAAGTGACAGATCCGTGACATTTCCGTGACAGTTCCGGAAAAAGTTGGAAATTTTACGGAATCCGCAGATTTTTTTGTTAACTTTTGTGCCTATTAGGTATTTTGGTTAATATTATTAATTTAATAGAAAACCTAATTCACATGTATAATCTAAATTTATGTTTTTTGCCTTCATAAACAGACGACTTTTTGAAAATTGCGCCAATCCGCAGTTCCGGATTTACGCAATTTTTATTCATATGAGGAATAGGCAATATTTTTTTAACACGCTTTGATTAGCTTTACTTGTATATTGGCAATTTTAACTACCGATGGGGCGCTGCTAACCGTAAATAAAGTCGAGAGAAGCAGGTAAAATTCAGGTAGCTAGCTTTGATCCTATTACGGATTTCGGACGGTAAATAACGAGATCGGTGAAGCTTCTTTTAAAAATAATTTATTTTACCAAAAGGACTAAACTACGTACAAAAATAACTTATAACTAAAATGAACAATTATTCCGAACAGCAACAGAGCTTTGACATGTAAATAATGTTACGTTGACTTTGCAATCGATTGAATATATAAGGTATAGTTGCAAAGTCAGCGATAAATGTATATCCTATGGTTCTAGGGATATTACTTGGGTATTAAAACGGTTTAAAATACTGTTCAAGTTTAAATGCTGCCATGCATTTGTATAGATTTATACGTATTAAGTGTGTTAAAACTCGATTTGTGAGTTTGAGTAGTGCCCTTAATGGTTTAACAGACTTTTTTGTTAGTGGTGATTAGTTTAGAAAGCGCCATGTAAAATTTTTTCGTAATGAGTGAAGAACTGTTTTTGACGCTAAGTTCAGTACTTTCATACCTCAATTGCACTCCCGATAGTAGGTGCATAGTGGAAGCAGAAGAAATCTTGAATTCCAATCATATTATTTTGATTATACACACGTCTTTTTATTTAAGATGTTAATGGCTCTTCTGATGCCATAATAGGCGTTTTAATATAGGTAAAAAGTAAAACTTTTTGATAAAAATGATAGCAAAACACACAGCTATTCACGCACAGGGCTCAAAAACGCGTGTTAAACATAAAAAAGTAAATAAATAATGTTATATTATATCCATTTCAATGGTTAAACATGTCCAATCACAAGTTTTCTTAGGTTGCGCCGTACCAATGATCTGAAAAATAAATATGGATGAGATGCAGCGAAAATCACAATAACCCCTACGTGGGCACTGCGCAGTACACTTGTGGGCATGCGCAATAAACATTTACTGACTAACCGAAAACAAACAACAGGACCGGGTTTAACATTTTGTATATGATTCATTTATAAAGAAAATATACCAAGTAATTTTGGGGTATACATATTTAAATATTTTATTTTAAGTCTGTATTCGTCTTTCATAGCAGTCCCTAAAAGTAAACCGGTTTTATATTGGGGACTATTTTTTTGTTGTATATTTTTTATTTTTCGGTCGTATCGCCGATTTTATTAAGATTTAGCAAACGAGAGTGCTTAGAAGCACTGATCTCAATTTAAATTCCATTTTATTGCTAAAACACCTTCTTTTTGATTCATGAGGACCCACTTTTACTTAACCTCAAACCTGCACGGAATTTTTTCGCATTATTATCTTCCTTCTTAACACTACCTTGACACAACAAAACTAGAATGGTTTGGTATTTTATCATAAAAGCAATTACTTTTGGTGTAACTTGTTTGAGGAATAAATCTCAATTCATAAACTGATATTTCGCTCCCGTTGACGTAGCAGTTGTCGTTCAGTTAAATTGGCGTGTAATGCCATTGAAATTGCTAATTTTTGTGGTTAGGCCAAACTGACCTCATATTTGTTATTGAAACCACAGAAAAAACGTGAAATACTAATATTAAAATTGGTAAGGACCCAGTACTTAATTATTGATTTAATTTGCCTACAAATGCCAACTTGAAATAAACTTGATAATGTAATAATCTTAAACTAGGCTTAAAAGCGCAATGGAATCGCTTGGACTATTTAATTTTATTCAAAACATTCCACAGAAAGATACCTATGTTCCTTTTTTAACATACGAGCAATAAGCAATCTACAAGATATTATATGGTATAAATTGTCCTCAATATCACGAAGCTGAGCGTATCTTTTTTGTTTAAATTTCACAAAGGTGCTTTTTAGGTATTTTTGTACTACTCTTTTCTTAGTAAAATAAAATAGGCTTAGTATTATATTTCTATAGCTTTTAAAGATATCAAAATCTAACATATGCCAATTTGTAATATTAAGAAGCAACTTTTGTTAAGCAATTACATCAGCTCTAGTCAATTTTCCTACTTTTGAGATACGCCACTTCGTGATATTGCCGACGAAATTGCTTATGGCTACGTATATATAACTATGAAAATATGTCAAATTATTTTAATTAAACTGCCATATTTTATTTTGTGTGATTATAAATGCATCAGTCCAATGCTAATACAGGGTGTCCGACTATATTTTAACCCATTCTCACCGCGAATAATTTTAGAAGAAGATAAAATTATTAAATGCGGTTTCGATGAAAAGCCTTAGATTTTTATAAGTTTCTTTTTATATCCTTGCCATTTGGTTGTGACATTTATTTCTTACGAAAACGGCCAATTTTCGTATATAGGGCAAGTTTGTTATTTTAAATGGACCGCCATGTATATTTTCTATAATCGTTAAATACAATTTTTCCTGTTTAAAAAAAAAAATAACCCAAACCATAACTATTTCAAAAAATAATGGATTTATTGATCTCTAAAAAATTGACTGCATGGCAATAAAGAGTATTATTTGAAACAGAAAATTTGCTACTTACTCATTATTTAGTTTTAGTTATACAAAACTTAAATTAAACAAAAGTTAAAAAAACACCAAGAATTACTCACAACGCACAAATAAAACACCAAGTACCAAATGACTATACCTAATAACGGTCGACCGTAGATGGGAGATTGGTTTTGGGCGGTCGACGGCGTCAATTTTACCTGGATTTTACGATCGGGAAATCCCAAATTATAAATTAAATTAGGATGAGTGTGACCCTGTCAATGTATAGGTAAACGTTTTCAGTGTTGCAACCACTATATTTATTAAAATACTGCAAATTTTGTCAATGTTGCCAACACTATATTGGGTTTTAAATGAGAAATGCTAACTTTTATAAGAACTGCGCATGTGCAAAGGTGTACAGCAATTCTCCCAGTGTGGGGTAAAAATTTCGTGCGCAGGTCTATTGAAAATATATGCGGATCATTTTCTATTAGCAATCCTTTTAATTTTTAGATCATTGGGTCTCACTGATCTTTAAAATCGCCAATATGTACGTACGAATTTAACCCTCAATTATTAATGTTTGACGCTAGGTGTGACTACAAGCATAATTTTGGACTTAGTACGCCTTTATTCTACACTTGACGAACTTGACTCTATTTAATGTTTGACACTAGGTCTCACTCTAACCATAATTTTTATAGCATATGCAACTAAAAAGTAAAGAATCATTATAGTTTAATAAGCAAAAAAAACACGCTTTTAGACACATCAAACTAAAAGTAAAAATAATTTTTAAAGTAATCTTAAAACAATATTAAACGAAAAATACTAGTATTATTGTAAAAAACGTTGGCGCATTGTGCCATATTTTTGTACATCGAGCGCCCGATGTTTTTTACAATAATTCCAGTATTTTCTATACTTAGTTTATCTTTAAATGGATATCCCATACCAAACTTTACTTCGTGTACTGTATGGTTACCACTGGACCATAATTGTTTAAAATTGATTTTTTTTTGTACTTAAAAGTGGCCGTAAGTTGTTATGAAAATTAAAATCTGTAACAAAGAGCTTTAGTATATTCTGCAAACTACAGAAAATTGGAACTATGAAATAGCAAAGTGTATAAATTTATTACGAATCGGATGCGGTATTTTTGCCCAAATTAATTAATAATAATAATTATGTTCTAAGTATTTCCACTAAATTTGATTAAGTGCTGAAGCTTCTAGATTATAAATTACTGAATGCTTGTAACCTATGTTATATTATCGCAGAATTTAGATATTTCCATTAAACATTTTAGACTGCATGGTTAATAGTGGGTGCTGTACAGGGTGTCCCATTTCCTGGTTGTCCCTTATGGGAAACTTGGAAACCATAAGAGATATTAAGAATCTGATAGCCCATCCTCAGAGCTCTTTTTTGGAAGAAAACATTTATGGTAAAAAACAGATCTACATCGCTATCATAGCGAAGCGTTTCAGAGATACAGGGTGATTCTCGATTTTTTCACTTTTTGAAAAGGCCCTGTAGCTTTGTTGTTATTACAGATACGAGAAAACTAATTGCATCACTATAAAGAGATCTCTTTTTTCCGTAGAATCCAGGTGGCTGTAATAAAAATTTTTTGAGAGCCGTCATTTTTGACATATGACCCGAACATGTTTTTCTATTAAAGGACAACCCTATAAATGATTGGGTAATTAATTTGCTTGTTTTTTTCTGATTAAAAATAATATATCATAGTAGGTGGTTTAATAAATTTTTTACAGTCAAATATTGGAAAAAATTATGATTTTTAAAGACGCATTTTTATTTTAACATTTAAAAATTTCCTACCACTTTATTTATAAATATATAAGTATGAAATTTTGGTAAATAATATATATGATGTAGAAGATTATTAATACGCATAATAAAATGATACACGGTGTCTCAAAAAATTAAAATAATTTTTTTATTTTTAAATTTAAAATTTCCTACAATTTTATTTATGAAAATAAAGGGATGAAATTTTGGTATTTGATAAATGTGAAGGTGAGAAATATTGATTAAACATAAAAAAAATTATACAGAGTGTCTCAAAAAATTAAAATGTTTTTTTTTATTTTTAACTTTAAAAATTTCCTACAATTTATTTATGAATATATAAGGACGAAATTATGGTGGATAATATATATGATAAGGAAGAATATTATTATATATATATATATAATATAATGATACAGTGTGTCCCAAAAAATTAAAAATAATTATTTTTATGTTTAAATTTAAAAATTCATAGCGTCCTTTATTATGAATTTGAAGCAAAAAATTTTGGTACAGTATTAGTATGATAATGTTGTATAAAAAAATAAAAATCAAAGTTATACAGGGTGTGTCAAAAAATTTTCGATTTTTTTGGACTTTAAATTTTTTTTTTGTTTTTTTGCTCTATTGGTAAAGTTGACATGGAGAATTCATAAAAAATAAAAAAATAAAAAATCAAAAATTAAAAAAAAACTTGATAAATTTTTAAGTTTAATTAATATAACTTGTTTATTATTGTTGTTGTAAACTAATTTTTGTTTTTTTTTCTACGGAAATGTCTCCTGAGCTAAGGGATGACAGATTCCTTTTAAAACAAAAATATAAAACAATTTAAAAAACAGATAGAAGCCGCAATGCGTCTTTAAAATCATAATTTTTCCAATATTTGACGTAAAAAATTTATTAAACCACCTACTATGATATATTATTTTTAATCAGAAAAAAACAAGCAATTTAATTACCTAATCATTTATAGGGTGTCCGTAATAAAAAAAAACATGTTTGGGTCATATGTCAAAAATGACAGCTCAAAAAATTTTTGGCTACGCCACTGGATTCTACGGAAAAAAGTGTCTGTATAATGTGCAATTAGTTTTCTCGTATCTGTAATAACAACAAAGCTACAGGACCTTTTCAAAAGTGAATAAATCGAGAATCACCCTGTATCTCTGAAACGCTTCGCGATAGCGATGATCTGTTTTTACCATAAATGTTTTCTCCAAAAGAGCTCGAGGATGGGGTATCAGTTTTTAATATCTCTTATGGTTTCAAGTTTCCCATAACATTCCGTTATTTATATTCTCTATATTGTAATACAAAAATATTAATCCGTAATGGAGGTTCTATATTTACCGCAAGAAATAGAAAATTAGAACGGCAGAATAGCAAAGTGTAGAAATTTATCACGATTCGACGATGCAATCTGGTGTTTCTACCCAAATAATTAATAATTATGTTCTGAGGTATTTCCACTGAGTTTGATTAAGTACTGAAGAGTCTACGGTAAATTACTGAATGCTTGTAACTTTTGTTACATTATAGCTGAATTTTGATATTTCCATTAAACACTTTAGACTGGATGGTTAACAGTGTGTGTTGTATTTGAAATCATTTAAAATGCTTTATAATTAGCCACAAATTATTAATTTTTAATTGAGATATTATTTTTTATTTGATGGTAAGTTTACAACATTTATAACTAGGCCGATAACACGTACCTAATAATCAATATTTTTTAAATTTCAAATTGTTTTAAAAATAATAATATTCTGTAATGTAATTATTTTCCGCAATAAAACAAAAAAAAATAAAACAGCAGAATGAAAAAGTATAAAAATTTATTACGATTCGGATGCCGCTGGTGTATTTCCCCAAATTAATAATAATTAATGTGTTAAGTATATTCACTAACTTTGATTAAAGCCGAAGACACATTGTTCTTATGTGGTTGTGTTGTGTCGTGACGTGAACGCTAAAAAATCAGAAACCTAATTTTTAATAATATTTTGATGGGCACCGTGCACATTGCTCTGATGTTATGTGTTGTGTTGTGTCATGATGTGTCGTGTCGGTCGCTCATAACATGCGAACCGTCCAGATTATCGTCAGGCTGTGACAGAGAGCGTCAAGCTTTTTGGTTCTGCTGTGGTACTAACAGAAAAATTAATAATTTATTGTTGATTAGCTTTGCAAATAGTTCTATAAACAATAATGGTTTGAAATTATTGCACATTTAACTATTCTCTGAGAAAAATTCTGCTTAAAATATGTTGAATAGTTTTAACTAATAAATTTATAGGTCATGTGATAAAAATCTATAAAAAAACTCAAAATCGAAAATTGACGTTTTCAAAAAAAAAAAACACAACATACATTTAAACTAACATATTTTTAACCTTATTTTAGTCTAAATTAAGAAAGAGTAGTTATTTCGGATGTGTGATAAAAAATTTAAAGCCAGTAACTCTTTTTAATTTAAATTTTGTTATGTATACAGGGTGTCCCACCTCTATTTATACACGAAATAATCTCGCCCCTGTACAAGATCTAAAAATAAGCCTAGTAAAAGAAATGGTTATTCGTATAGGTTTTTTTTTATTGACAGTAATTACACATGGTGTCTCAAAAACATAATTTTTATTTTCAAGTAGGTTTTTTAAACGAAACACCCTATATATTTTAACAAATCTTAATTTGGTTTTTAATTCTTCATTAAAAAATTATAACACACTATACGTCAATTATTGCTAGAAAATAATATTTTGGTTCTAATCATTTTAAAATAATTCTGTCACTGTCAAAATGGCAAATATTATAATAACATGTAATTAAGTACCTTTTATTGTAAAAACTACTAATAGGTAAGTCAGTAATATAGTTCATATTTACATTTTTACACATATTAACTAAATTGCATTAAAAAACAACAATGCGTCAATTATGGCTGGTTTTTAGCTTAAGTAACAAGTAAATATGTTTCTAAAAGAAACTAAGTCTCTGACTCTCTATTAGTAGCTTTTACAATAAAAGGTAAATAATGAAATGTTATTATATTATTTATCACTGTGACAGTTACAAAATTATTTAAAAAAACAAATTATTATTTCCTTTCTTCACTTTTAATCGTTCATAAGTATATCCAGCATACTGTTGATATCCTAAAAATCAGCAATAATATACGTATATTAAGTTCATATATTTTCGATGTAGAATTTATTACAGAGTTTAAATTTGTTAATATGTACAGGGTATTCTATTAAAAACCTACTTGACAAATAAAATTATATTTTTGAGACTCGTCCAATAAAAAAGGGTGTTTAAATAAATATTTTTTATTTTAATATTATTTTTGAATCGTGTACCTAAGACCTTAGAATAGGGATAATCCATGCACTGAAGCCGCTCGGCTTATTGTGCGCCCTGTCTTTTATGTCTGGGTGATGTCAGCCAGACTGGACCTACAGCTTAACGTGGGTTCCGAACCACGGTCCTATGAGCGACAACTTAAGACCTCGTCCACACCCAGGGTGCACTACTAAACCTACCAACTAAGTGTGGTCCGCATTTTTACGGTTGCGCAGGACACGGCAAAGTGTGATCCGGCACCTTCGTCTTTGCTGGCTATTAGCGTCGATACATTTTGCACTTTGTCCGTCTAATGTTTAGCTAACCACTAAATTTTTGACCTCGGCCGCCGGCAGGATTCGAACTCACCTCACGTCGGTTGTGCGCTCAACGACCCGACACTTTAACACGCTGGGTCACCACCCGACCTACAGTACAGGAGCAAAGTTATTTCGTGTATAAATAGAGTTGGGACACCCTATATATATTTTTAAATTAAGCTAAAAATGACAAAAGCAAATTGACACAAAAATCAATATGTTAGGTCATTTTTTAACCGATAAATAAAATAACATAATTTAAAAGAACAAGAAACTGACTTTAAAATTTTATTCAAAACCAATACCCCTCTTCATTATAATGCATCAGACGTTCACGTCACATCACGACACAACACGACACAATCAGAACAGTGTGTCTTCGGATTAAGTGTTAAAAAGTTTATACAATGAACTCAACTCAACTCAACTCAAAATATGCTTTATTGTTCAAAGAACAAAATTCTCATGGACAAGGCGATAAAATAAATATACATTTAAGAGAATAAAAAAATAATTAAGGGGGGTAAGGTATTTAATTTACAACTCACGTTTTCAAAGTCGGTGCCCCCTCATAACTCCAAAACTACTGCACCGATCCTTTTGAAATTTTAAACACTATTTGTGCATCATTTACGAGGTAACGCTGTTGAGTTTTTTTTTTTAAGCGCATTGGTTTTTAGGGGGGGGTAAGGTATTCAATTCACAACTCACGTTTTCAAAGTCGGTGCCCCTGATAACTCCAAAACTACTGCACCGATCCTTTTGAAGTTTTACAACACTATTTCTGTACATCATTTGACGAGGTAACGCTGTCGAGTTTTTTTCATAATTTTGATTTTTGCAATAACAAAATTAGCAGATTTTTCCCACAAAATTGTGTTTTTCACTTCAAAGTGATTGAAAAATGAAAAAAATTTGGAAAAAACTCGACAGCGTTACCTGCGAGGAAACTACTATCTAACGAATGAACTTTGATTTTTTTGATTTCGGATGATCCAGCACCAAGTTATGAGGGGCACCGCAATTCAATTTTTTTTCGAGACACGTCCGAACAATTGCTGCCATTGCCGTATTTTTTTAATATTTTTTGTAAAAATTTGATGAAACATTCTTCGAATGTAATACTTTAATGTACCATTGGTTGAGTAAATAAATTTTAACTGTGTCGTCAGAAAAAAATCTACGAAGAAAACATGGCTTTTTTGTACGATTTGACCTTAGCCCCCTTAATGCTTGTAACTTATGTTTTATTATAGCAGATATTCGATATTTTCATCACACACTTTGGACTGGATGGTTAACAGTGGGCGTTGTATTTGCGACCATTTAAAATGATTAAATATTTACCGACAAATAATTAATTTTTAATTAGGTATTCGCTTTATTTATTTCAAAGTTTACAACATTTATTACTAGGCGAATAACCGTTGTGCCCAATATTTAATAATATATAAATTTAAAATTGTTATAAAAATAATAATATTTTGTAATGGAGCAAACAGTAAAAATTAGAACTACAGAACGAAAAAGTATAAAAATTATTAGGATCCAATGCACCGAGCTTGTTTACTTAAATTAATAATAATAATGTTTGGAGTATTTCCAGTAAATTAGATTAATGATAAGGCGTCTGTACAATATATTACTTAATGCTTGTAAGTTATGTTTCATTATAGCAATATTTCGATATTTCCATTAGACAGTTTAGAACACTTATGGTAAATAGTGGATGTTGTATTTGCGAATTTTGGAATGATTTGTAATTTCCCTCGATTAATTCGTTTTTAATTAGGTATTTGCTTTACAGACCAGTGCTAAAGCCTTTAAAAAGCTAAAAAGTTTAAAAAATATGGTAGGATAAAGCTTATTGGAAAAGTTAGAAAATATAACAAAAATTAAAGGACAATTAAATTACGAGCGGTTCCAAAGTTATTGCTCAAATGGGCAAATATCAAGTGGGGGACTATCACAAATGAAAAAAGGGACAAACTTTAACAAACGTATGTTCCATTTATGCAGCAGGTAAATTTATACAATCTATGTGGACATTAATAAAGCTTTGTGGTATCTTTGCATTAATGTTATTCTACAGATTATGATGTTATGACTGACGTCTTATTCTTATTCATACTGCGAGTACTTTTTTTTTAAATATATAATAATATGTTACGATGCAAAGTAATTTTGTTTTGGTAATATTGTTTAAAAGTTAAATAAATTAAGTTTGACAAAACAAAATAAAAGTATTTAATTTCACATAAGGTTAAAGTTAATGCGTTTCTCAATTAGGGGTACAACTTAAGCAACCTTACTCTATTCAAAGAAATGCCACCTAGAATTTGTGGCATCTAACTTTTTCTGGACTTATATAGAGCACAAAATATCTAAAGCAGACCATTTACTAAAATTCAACCTTAAGAAAATACAATTCTGCTGTGCTGCACAAATATAAAGCCCCAATTTATAGAAAATGCTGCAAAAGACGCCATTAGAAGAATCGTCCTTTGGATTCAGCTTAAAAGACGGTTTACGAAATATAGGGTTAATTTTATTTTTAACCCTGCATTTTATAATATTTAATTAGATACCCAATTTCCTTTCTATTTAATGTTATTTTAATTTAAAATGTATACCCATTAAATAAATAGTTAAGCTTTTGTTACTGTTTTTTAAAAAGCCATAAAATTGTTTACAGATTTCAGTACTCATTCTTACATTTGTTATTTTAATTTGTAAAAATCATGATCCAAATAATAAATATACTCTGAAAAAATATTTTGTAAATTTACAACGTTGGACGTTGATTATTTTTGTTTCTATTATTCTCAATTATTAATATTCTTACATATTCAGTGTAATATTACATAAAATTTATGTAAATTTACAAATATTTTTACACAACTTTTGTAAAAGTCAGTTGTAATTCACGTCACGTTATCACGTCCAACTGTGGTAAAAAATAACCAACGTTTAACTTTGCAAACTCACATTTTTTTAAAGCGTAAGCAACGTACTTGATCGTGAATATGTTCTGGAGATTTGACTTTTCCCATTCTTTAAATATTCACTAATGACATTTGTCAAACTCAATCATAAATGTATGACTATGTGGTACAATTCGCTCAAAGTGAAGCCAAGGTAGGGAAAATTAAATCGACTGGCGCCCTAGCACTGGTTACTTTTGGCATTACATTGAGCATTTATTTTGTTTTGATTTTAATAAATTAAAACAAAATGAGACACCAGAGTTGTTGTGATATAAATTGTAAAAATACCAGCAGGTAAGTGCAATTTTTATAGTTTTTTGATTGCTAAATGGAAAATAAATCAACATTCAGATTCTATTATATTTAAATTTATGTATTTTGCTATTACTGACATACAAATCAAAACATTCTCTTGATGGCCCGAAGTAGTTCTTATTTTGTTTGGCGCTGCAGTCACCCTCATAGTGACTAGCAGCGCCAGCGCGTCAGGTGGGGGTGGGAGGGCAAGGGGGTCCCGGCCCCTTACTTTGTTGGACATAGGAGTAATTCATTTTTGTATCCATAAAAGTTAAAACTAAAAATATGAAACATGCCTGGGAGTTAACTACTTTTATTTTTAAAAATAGAACAAAATTGTATAGGAAAATGCTGATGAGAATTGAATTTTATGGTAAAATTTAAAGTTAAAGCATAAGAGTAAAAAAATGCAATTGTTAATTTTTACATTACGCATTACAACTTAAAAAATGGGCAGGAGGGAGCAAAATTTAACATAAAATTTAATAATTTTAAATATTTTTGTAAAATTTGCTGCCTTAAGCCAATAAAACCATGTAAAAAATTGACATTTTTTTTTACTTTAGTCCTTTTACTTTAAGTTTTGACATTTTTTTAAAATCTTTTTGACATCCCACGAAGGCATATGTCTAAATACCAGAGTACCGTGGGTGCCGGGTTATTAGATGTTTAACCCATTGTTCCCCCTGTTCCGTCAACGTTGTCCAAGCACTAAAACATGCAGTTATGCATTTCACAGTAGTATCACCACGGTCGTTATTTTTAAATAACTACTACCTAAATATGTCTCCCCGCTGGGAATCGAACCGTCGACCTCTGGCTTCGAAGATCAAAGCTCTGTCCACTGGACCATGCGACCAGTTTTCCCACAAGAATGTTTAAACATTTTAAAATTTTCGGTCCATTTCTCCTCTTGTAACGCCTATACTGGGACACACTGATGTGTATATATCCCTATGTTTGTTAATATTTTGAATAAAATAAAATAAGAGTCGATTTGCTTATTTTTGTGTTTTTATTACATACTAAATCTGTCAGTTAATTATTGGTGGGTTTGGTTCGCTCCATTTTTCTTATTCTTTTGGCCCCCCACTTTTGCAAGGCACGCGCCGCCACTGGCGACTAGTAATTATAATGTTTATATTTAATAAACTTTAAAAGGTATAATATGAGACGAGCACGGAATGTCGCTCATTTTTCACGAGTATGAATTTTCACTAACAAGCCGCAGGCGAGTGTTGTTAAGTCATACGGAGGGAAATAAGTTTTTCGTGCTAGTTGCATGATAGACTCGTAGAAGCATATTTCTGAATTTTTGGTGGTTGCTGAGCGAGGCGTTAGCTGAAACACCACCATCGTCCGAAAATATAATGCTTTTGCTACATGTTACACAATATATTATTTATTCTTTTGAACTAAATAAGATAAAAAAAGGAAGACTTTAAAAGATGTTTTTTAGTTGCTACATTTATCTTAAGAAAACAAAAATATTTTTGCACATATTTTTCGGCTAGTGGTGTACCCCTTAGTTATTGTAAAATTACCATATTAATACTATAAATATCATTGTTAAATTGCAAAAAATTGAGTAATAATTTAATATACAGGTGGTTTCCTAACTCCGGTACGAAACTTAAGGGGGTAATTTCATATGTTTTTTACGACAAAAAAGTTCCTATAAACTTGCTTTATTTCTGAGATACAGGGCTTTAAATTTTTTTTAAAAAGTAGGTACTTTTTAATATTCTGAATACCCTATAATAATTTATATTAAATTTGGTACACTTATTTAACTTAATAAGACGCTTGTAAAACTAGATTAAGATAATTGGGTCCAGTGGCGTCTCAATGGACACCAAACCAATATTATTGAGAAAAGTACGCCACTGACTTTTTATAAATTTTTTATACTGTTTACAGATTAAGCAATAAAAGACGCAACTGTATTTTTTTCCTATCTGTCTTTAAATTCGAGAGAAAATTTATTCCACTTTAAGTCATTCTAAAAGTAGCTACATATAAACAGCATTAAATAAAATTCAAAACCAAAAAAAACAATTTTATTCTTATTAAATAAAAGAAAATAACAATTTTCAATAAAATACATGACTGCTAATCTTATTATAGCAAATAGTTGTTTTATTTTTATTTTTGCTTTTGTATCATGTTGTATATGGATACCTTCTGAAGAAATAAAGAGTGGCTTTTATTATTATTATTATTATTATTTTTGAAAACGATAAATACGAAAAAATACACTAAGAATAAAAAGTAGGATTTTTAATTGCCTAATCAAAATATAAATAATATAAAATATCTACAAAGTCAGTGGCGTACTATTTTTTCTCCATCCATAATATTAGCTGTGGTGCCCACTAAGACGCTTTTGCACCTAATAATCTTAATCTAGGCCAAGCTTTACGATTGCCTTATTATATTAAATAAGTGTATCAAAATTTTATCTAAACTTGATCACAGAGTGCCCAAAATATTTAAAAATACCTTTTTTAAAAACTTGAACACCCTGTATCTTGACTACTGCTTCCTGACTTATGGTTATATAAACTTTTTTCATAAATATTTTGATACAAGAATTCTACCATAGCAGTTTCCCATTACAGTTTACGGATACCCTGTATAAGAATAAAATCTTGATTACTTTGTATGTTATTTTTTATTTTTAGAGTTTAAAAAATGCGACTTATGTAAAATAAATTCAATGTTGTATTATAAAAATTTATTTATCAATATTACTTTTAAATAATAAAAATACTTACAGTAAACACGACTTTAATTTTTCATTTTAGTCTATTTAAAAGAAATAATAACAATATAACTGCAACATACTCGCATAAATTCTTTTTACTTGACTTGAAAGAGGTTTTCTTAAGAGGAAATTCAATCTAGCTAAGTACAGGACTTTGCAATACCGGCACTACGTGAAGAGAGTTTTGTCCGAGTTCTTTACTAAGTTGAGAAAGTGTAGAATGTGGTTATAAAATAAAAGTTGTATTAGGAGAAAAATAAACTACTTTAAATTTAAATAAGTATATTAGAAGTACAGTACGGCACTATTAAAAAAATTATGTTTTGAGATAAGTAGGTTTAAAGTTTTTATTGTCAGATAAGAAATGTTTTAGTTTTCCTAAACAAAAATTACCCCAAAGTTGACATTTTCTGTGGGCGTATCGCTGCTGAAAAGAAAATTTATTTTTATATTTCCACCTGTTCTTAATACAAACTTCGTGTTTTTTGACTAGTGCCACAATTGCGGTCCATTAGCATGTTTTTTTAAATATAACTATACAAGTTAACACCACAAATTATTGAAAATAGGCGGTTATATTACTCAAAATATTTTGACCTGGTTACGCCAAATTAGTTTTTGAGTAATCCATTTTTTTTGTTAAAATAAAAATAGCAAAATATAAAAATTTAGAGAATTCATCCATTTAGAGTTGTAGACGCAATGAACAGCCGAAAAATGTAACCACCAACACAGTTTAAAATATATTTTAGAAATATTTTTTTCATTTTCCTGTTGCAAGTCTTCCATTAGAAAATAAAACAATAATATCAAATTTATTTATATTGCTTTATTTATAATTTATATTCAAAAGTAAATTAAAATGTTAGGACAAATATACAATAAAAGGTCATGACAAAGAAAAACAATTAACTTTATTAAAATACAAAGTGATGAAAAATAAAGTGTTTTTTATGAAGCTGCCAGAAGTATGTTTTAAAAGAATCTTATTTGTGTATATTCCAGTAAAACTTGGATTTTACTAGAATGGGTAATAGAAGAGTTTGGCAACAACTTATTTATTAACGTAGTGTAAGAAAACGTGGCACAGTTCACGATTTGTGATTGTTCATGTGCAGGGGCATCGCCAGCCGATTGCCCAGGGTTGGGGGGAAGTTGATATCGAGAATCAGAAAAGTATGAATTGTAGGAAAAATGTAGATTTTCACTTGTAGTACGAGTTTTACATCTACGGCGTACGTTATATTAAGTGTTTTAGTGATTATCATCATGGCTTCCGTTAAAAATCTGCAATAAAGGAAAATATACAAGTCGGTTTTGTTGTGCCTGCAGCTCAAGCCTAAATAATCAAGAACTTACGTTTTGTGAATTTACAAAATTACGCGGAACGCTGACTGTTAACCATCCTATGTTTTATTTAGGTTGTAATATAATGATGCCTAACATTTTTTCGTTACTGTTATGCCTTGTTTTCAAAAGTGCTTGCTTGTAGCCGAGACACAAACCAAAATCTGGTAATTTCTGTTAATATTCTTTGCCAGATTCGATCTATATACCCATTTTTATCAGCTAATTTACCGTATCCTTAATCAGAATCGCAAATAAAAAAAATATTCGTATTAAAATCAAATATAAAGCATTTTGAAAAATAAAATTGACTACTGTCAACCAGGGACAAAACGTTGGATCTCAAATAAAAAATCGCCATCATATAACAAAACAACAACAAAAGTGATAATGTAAATATTTTATTTGTTTTAAATTACCTATTTAAAAAAGACAGGAAAAAGTAATCTGAACGTCTATGCTTCAGAAAGAAAATACCGGTAGAGCACTTTTTTACCGTTTCGATTACTTGGGTTGGGTTGGTAAAAAGTACCGCAACTGTTTAATATCTTTAAAACCGCTGAAGCTACATTTACCTAATTTGGTATCTACGGTGTTTTGGACATGCGGACTTAGTAATATCGACACTGTTGCCAGGTGTTCCAGTTTTGTGCTACACGTTTTTTTAAATATTATGTCCCATTTATTTTTGTTGCATAAAATTGGGCAGATTAAATTATGTAGGTTTCTAAATTTTAAAATTTTTTGTCCCTATTAGTTGGTTGCCAAGATATAATACACTATTCTCTAGCAAAAAGCATGGCACAGATATAGCGCTTTTTTTAAAATTTCTTTATAAATAATTTTGGCCTCCGACCATCAAGATAACTGGAAAAATAGGAAATTAAAGGAGGTGCTGTGATTTTAAACAACACTGCAGAGCACGGCTCGGCATACCAACTACCTGGCAGCCATTGCTAAACCGTGAAAATGAGTTACCTCTTGGTTGGATATGGATACTATCCGAAACGTCATATATCTAATAAAAAGAAAGACAATGGAAGTCCAAGAGAGTAGTATTAATAAAAATATTACATTCTCTACAACCTTCTTAGAAAGATGTTCCTACAATGTTGCTGGGCAGTGATGTTTTTATATGAATTTAAAAAATAAAGTATAGTTTAAAAAGTTTTGTTAGATTTTCTTTATTCTAAAAAAAAACAAAATTAAAGTGAAACATGGTGGTCAAAAAAGTGAGTATTCCTGGTTACAAACTTAATTAATTAGTAGAAAATTGTATTCTCCATTTGTCTTTACATCTTAATTTAAAAGTAAACTAATTTTAAATGATGCATTTAGACGATAAATATACAGTAAAATTGTTTTTACAGTTTAAAAGATTTCTTGCATAAAAGCTTTCTTGCTGCAATTTTTCGATTTACACACGCGCAAATGCGCTTGCGCAAATCGAAAAATTGCAGCAAGCAAAAGTTGCATGCAAGAAAACTTTTAAACTGTAAAAACAGCTTAATATTTAAATGGTGAATTTTCGGTATATACCAAATACTCACTAAAACTACTTTTTAGCGTGAAAAATGTTTAATCACGTGGCCTACTGTCAGGTTAGCATATCATGTCTTTTATTTAAATAGAAAAAACTTTTCTAGATTTCCAAACCATTTTTAAATGTAGATAATTTTGTAAGCTTAAAATTTGTTTAATAATTTATGTTTTATTTTTAATGAGTCACCCAGTGCATTTATTAATATTTAACAAAATCATTTCTCAGAATTATAAAAATTATCGCCTATGCAATTAACAAAGAACAAAGCAAAAAATAAAGAGTATGCAGTATAAACCGCAGACTCTTACTCATCCGCTAATGGAAATCGTTTTAATGTAATTTAGTATGCTTTCGAGTTCGCTCTCTTTCTGTTGAAAACTTTATTACTTAGTTGAATAAATAAGAATTCGTATTTTTTAATTCCACAAGTGGTTGAAGTTAAATTTGTCAAATTATCAATTTTTTTACTAAAGAGATTGGATGGGATGTTGTATGCTTTAATTTTATTATTATTATTAATTAAACCTTAAACCATACATAAAAATTTAGTTTTTCTATGGTACCTATAAATATTAATATTAAAATTATTTTTTTGGAGGTAATAAAAAGTATATTACATAGGATAACAAGTAATATTATGTGACAAACAGCGCGGACGTGGACGTGGACGAAATTTGCGTCGTTTCAAGGGCTTGGTTACCGGTTATTTAGAGCTTGTTATTTGAGCGCACAAACAAGTTGGTTAGTTCGAACGGATGTTTGGCGAATTTTTGCAAGTCTGGACGCGGCTTTAGAAATCACCTTTGGAATTCAGATCTTAAAGCACGGCAATTTTTAAGGTGTTTTATTTAAAATATTAAAATTTACGCTACTTCCAGTTAAACCGAAAGTTATAGTCAATTACCATTAATTTAGTAGTTATTGGTATCAAATAAAACAGTATCTATTAAATATACGTATTATTATCGTACTAAGATTCGAAAGCGATATGTTTTCATCTAAGAAGGCTGGATAGTAATTTCGTTGTCACTTAGTATATACTACGTGTTTTAAAAGAAATCCAAAAAATTTTAAAAGATAATTCCTAGTTTTAAAATAAAGAGTAGTTGGTGTTATAAACATTAAGTCGAAAGTCAACTATTAGGGAGATACCGCAGTACAAAAATGCCAAAAAAATAAGGTTTATTATCTCAAAAACATCAAAAAGCGCTAGAATAATGAAAAAATCCACAGAAATATCTGTAACCCTGACCTTTAAATAATTCTTAGTGCGTATATTTACTATTTTTAAAATGTATATGTTCAAATTTCCAAAACAATAACAAACAAATATATCGAATGTGGTATTTCTTATAGATTTTAAAAAAGACCTTTCAACTAATAATAAAATATACAAATAAAAAAAAACAATTTTGTGTTATAACTTAAGTTAAATTAAGTCTTTGAAAAAAATATAAGTACGCCAATGAATTTCACGTGAAAATCGCTAAAACTTTTCTATTTACAATCTCTAATATCAAGCGAGTTACAAGTGCCTGGCCATATGAATAAAATTTGAAAAATAATCTTCAAAGCAAGTCAAGTTAACCATTGAATTTGTTTCAAAAACTGAAATTGAGATTGTGCAATCCGATTTGTTCTAACTCGTTTAGTTTTCGCTCTACCCTGTAAGGTCAACAAAAAGGCGCCACCCTGTACAAGCAGGCCTAAAAATAGGCGATGACCATCAACTTTTTTTTTTATGGAAACTCCTCTTTTATTACATTTTCTGTATTGAATTCTTACTAACTTTATGTACCATGGCCCATACCTAAAGTCTACAGTTATCAAAAAATTACTATCGATGCCTTTTAAAATTTGTGAGACGTACATTAAAAAATATTGTATACAGACTTTTCACGGTTGGGATTTACAAGAGGACAAAAGGACCAAAAATTTAATTTTTTGATAAATACTCATACTTTGAAAAAATTTTGTTTGTAAATTAAATATGATTTACGAAGAGAAAATGTGGATTTTGTATACAGGGCTTGCAAAAACTTTTTCTCCAAGAGAAAAGTACCTTAATTTTTTATTTTTAGGAAAAATGTCACAAAAAATGTGTTTAGAATAAGAATTATAATCGATAAAAACAATAATACAACATTCAAAATTTTATTGAAGTTCATAATTCCGTTTACAGCTGGAAAATTGTGTTGTGTAGGAATCTGAAGAAAACAGGTGGTTGAAAAGCAAATTAAAAGATGTTTTTAGGTCATGTTTTTGTAAAAATTTTAAGTAATTAACTTTTGATTAAATCAATATTAATTTCATAAAACTTTTAATACCTCTGTAACAGTAATAAAGTCATTCAAAGAGCTATTCTTAATCAATATTATAAATATTTTGCTTAAAAATGTAAAATAAAAAAAAGTATGTTTTTTAAGGTTACCCTGTATACAAAATCAACTTTTTCCTTTTCGTGAATCGTATTTTATTACAAGCAAACATTTTTATAAAAACTAACTTTTTCTTGAAAAATGAATTTTTTAATCCATCCTCTTGTAAACCCCACCTGTAGATAGATATTTAAAGATTACTGGTTTATTTTTTTGAACGCTCAAACACGTTGATCTTTATTTTTGGCTGCGGTTTTGTTTATGTAATGTGTATTGTATAGTGGGTGGCCCAATTATAACCGACAGCCATTAACTTAATTTTTGTTTGCTCTTTATTTATGATCATGAGTAAATTTCTCGATAACTGTAAACTTAGAAATATGATGTAGTACATAAAAAATACTTATTATGTAATGTATTAGTTAAAAATGTAAAAAAAAGAAGTTGTTGGTCATGGATAATTTTTGGACTACCCAGTATACATGATTCAAATTTAAAAACCGCAGCCAAAAATAAATCAACGTGTTTGAGCATTTTTTTAAATAGTTTCAAATAAGTGTCCTCACAAATTTTGAGAGGAATTCTTAGTCATTTATTAATAATTGTTATAACTTTAGGTAGGGGACATGGATAATAGATAATTCAAATTAAGCTTGCAACATTGTTAAAAAGCTCTCATCGGCATAATTTTAAACTAGTATAAGAGTCTATAATAATGGATGGTTAAAGTTTTTTTGTTGTTGTGACAGTTAATATCGTGTTTTTTAAATATTCTTTATAATTTATTAAATAAATGCAATAAAAAATACAAGAAGAAATAGTCTACAATTTGTGCTAAGTGTTTTGGTGGTTGTCATCATAGATTCCGTAAACAATTCTGCCATAAAGCAAAACGTGCGGATTTGGTATGCATGCAGTTTAAGTGTAAATATTCAAGAACTTACGTGTTGTCACATTATATAAAATTACGCGGAACGTTAGCTGGTAACGACTCTTTGTTTTATTTAGGCTTTTAGACTATAATGCCTAATATTTTATCTGAAATTTAATTTTTTTGTTTTCAAAAGTGCTTGCTTCTAGCCGAGACACAAACCCAAAATCGTATATTTCTGTAAATATTGTAATTCATTTCGACACTTTTGATCTAGATACCACACTGCTGCTACTTAATTTGAATTCCCTATAAAAATAGTTAGAATTGAATGCAGAATTTAAAAATGTAATAAAAAATAGGTGCTTATTAAAAAAATTGATGGTGTTTAAGCGTTTTTTTTTTAAACCAACCACTGTATTTTAAATAAACAATTTCGCAAAAGAAAGACTAAATTACGGGTTTTTTTAGCCATTTTTTCCTGAAAATAATTTTTTTATAAATCTAAATCGATTTATCTAAAGCGCGAACAAATTTTAAAATAGGAGCTCAAAATACGATAAGATATTACTTTTAAAATAATTAATTTTCCGAGATATAAATGTCTACCCAGGGTAAAAAGTTTATCCTTAACGACTGGATGCTAGAGATAGGAACTACTGAGATGGCAGTTTTAAAAGAAGAGTTTAATCCCATAGGTCATATTAAAACCAAGTAGGGCGTTTTAAAATGATACTTTGTTGGAATATTTTAAATTTTAAATTTTCTTCAGCTTTACGTAAAGTTAATTAGAATTTAGTATTTTTAACAATTTTAACATTGGAATAAAATCTGGGATATCTGTTTTAATGCATTTAAGGTAGTTCTATCGAGACCACAAGAGTCAAATGAGTGCTTAAGGTAATTTGATTACCGTGGTATTTATATTTGGCAACTCTGCGTAAAAACAATAGAAATTATACGTAAAAATCTACTGCACAACCATCTTCAAACAAGTTATCGGTTTTAAATTGTTATGTTTATTTACAAATAATATCTCTAAACCACCCTTATCATATCACCAAAAAAATATTTTATTGAAAAGGTAAAACAGTCACTGAAAAAAAATTACAAATTTGTAAAACAAGGTCAAGTAGCACATAAATTTAAGGATAAACATAAAAAGTTTCTGTCACCTAACCTGTCAAACTAACGTAAATATTGATACATCGGATTATGGTCGTCGAATTTTTCACTTAAAAACACTCGGAAAAAACATAATTTCTTATTATTGCGGAAATTTATTATCACTCATTGGATCTTGTAACCAAAAAACGTATTGGACTGGCATCAATTTTATGTTCCCATATACTGTATTTGATAAACTTTTTCGGGCGCATCATACTATCTATCCCCTCCCTCGCCAACACAAACGTCAAAAAGTCTAAATGGAAAGGGTGTCAAGTGATGCCTTATCTTAAAGCATATTTAATTTGTATTTAGTGGTCTTTAGGTTTTTTAAGCCGGTTTAGTAGTTTCCGAGAAAATTTACACCAAATGCCAAATTTCCTAGCTGGTGACTCACCCTGCCAAATTTCCTAGCTGGTGGTCACACCTATAACTTTTGTATTGTTTAAAATATCAAAATACAATTTGGTTCGTAAGTATATCACAAAAGTGCATTGCTTTAAGTACTCACTTTTTTTATAGAGACCACAAAAAGTGGTTGGTGTGTTGTTCGACTATCGCCAGCTTGTAGTTCCGTTTCTAACAATGCTAAAATTAATTTGTGGTCGGTTGGCTATTAATTTTAAAAAGTGGCCCGTAGAAACAGAGCCTAACTTTCTTATTTGTAATGAGACACCAAAAACATATTTTTGCTGTAAAAGATTTCAAAATAATTATAAACCACGATTTCGTCATTTATGTCACTGTTTATAAAGTCGCGAAAATAAATGCTTTTAAAATTAATTTATTTTATTACGTCACTTACAACTTAATGTCGTTTACAACAGAAGTTAATCTATTGTATTTTTAAAATTTAGAAATTTTACAATGGATGTTATACTGTTATATCAGCTTTTTCCACATTTCCATTTTATTGTAATAACAGAATTCACCATAGGAACATATTTGACATATAAACTGTCAATCCATTTTATAATATCCTATTGCAAAGGTTGTAAAATTCTTTCAATAAGTGACATTTGTGACGTACACGAAATAATTTCGAAGCGAAAATAGAATAATTTGAAATTATTTCAAATAATTTCACGAGAAAATATGGTTCAAGAATATTTTAACAATTTGAGTAGAAAATGACATTCCGAGTGCAATGATATTGCATTTGCATTAATGGCACTCTAGATTGAAAATTAAAATTTAAGGTTAGATGTCAAAAACTAACAAATTGAGTTTAAACAAAATATCATTTGGCTTTTCTCCAGAATAAAATAAAAAAAGTTTAATAAACGTTATAGGACTAACCAGAACTAAAACTTTTATATACTATAAATTCTGTCCTTGCACAATATAATAAAAGGTAAGATTACTTTAAAAGAAATAAAATAATGAAATATTTATTATAAAGTTACTTACGATACAAAGGTTTTAAACTCTAAATAAAGGTTAATTTGTATCATAAGTAACTTTATATTAAATAGTTCATTATTATTATTATTTTTTAAGTAATCTTCACTTTTATTATATTGTGCAAGGATAGCATGGTTCTTCATAGTATATAAAAGTTTTAATTTTCTTAAAACATTTTGTCCCCCAACATACTGACGAAAAGGCCAAAAACATGTGTGCAGAACATTTTGTTTATCAGTGTAAACATACAATACATTTTTTACAAAAATATCATACACAGTATATTCACGAATGGACTTTGCAATGGCACAAATGTAGAAAAAATATTAATGGTTTAAAAAGTCGTGAATAGCAAATGGTCCGGTTGTATCGGCAGCGTCGATCACCGGAATTAAGCAGCATGGAGCGCGCCATAACTTGGATGGGTGACCGGGCCGTTGTCTGTTTTGGGCAACGGCACGAGGTGTTCTGTTCGGGGTGAACAAACGGACCGAGCAGCAACCATCCCAGTTATGGAATGAATAGTGTGTGAATGGAAAGGAGTAGGGGATCAAGGTACAATTGGCCTTCAGGCTGCGGTGCACCACCTAGGGGGACGGTCGTCGGACCTGGGTGGGATGACCCCGAAAGAGCGCAATTGCTTAGGGCATCACGTTGTAAGGGGCACCACAGAGGGCACATAAAGAGTACAAAAAGAAAATGTATTTTATGTGTGTTTCATATAGGTAAATTAATTAAACGCAAAATGAACTTTGTTTGTTTTTTTAACGTAAAGACCTTTTATTGTTTTTGCTCCTAAAAAATTCTAAACACAAAATTAATTAAAAATAAAAAGGTAGCACCGCTAGAAGGCCCCACAGGAGTGGATTGATTGCTTATGGCATCAGATAATCCGGCACTGATCACATTTCTTACATTTATCTTTTTTACCTTTTTTACGTAATTAACCTGGCGTTAATAATAAATACAATAATTGTCACTGTCAAAAAAAACAAATGTCCATTATTGTGTTTTCTGAAATGTAGGTAAAAGGGAGTAAAAGTCTTTTTGTACTTTTATTTACATATGGGGTAAATTAAAATAAACTTTGATATCAAAAATTAAAATTATTAATGAAATTTCAGATTTGGCTCTAAAATACATTTTTCTTTGCAAATTTGCCAAATTATTAAAAATAAAGACAGTTTTCTCTTGGTCTATTGTGTTCACTTTTAAAATTAAGGTAAAAAAGGTGTAAACGATACCTTTTATACTTTTATTTACACATGAAGTGCATTAAAATGATCATTGGTATCAAAATTTAAAATTATTAAAATTTGAGTTATTAAAAGCTTATTTGATTTAAAAACCTTTTTATCAAATAATTTGCTGAATTATAAAAACTAAAGACAGTTTTCTCCGGCGGTGGTAATCTTGACGCATAATAACCTACTTTACCTACGCCAAAAAAAAAATCCGCTAGGCATTTTCTACGAATATTTAGGTACGGGTAGTTTTGTTTAGGTTAGAGGAAAAGAATGGCAACATATTGTAGTAAATGTGCAATAAAGGTTTAATTAAGGAAATAACTAATAATAATAATTAACCAGATCTAACCATGACCCCCACCTATACTCTGTTTTCGATGTTTTGTTACTTGAATTTTTTTCCAATATTTGTTTCCGAAGACAGAGTAAAGGTAGGGGGTCATGGTTAGTTCTGGTTAGTTAAACCTTTTTTTTGTAATTCCTTAATTAAACCTGAGACTAATACACATTTAATTTTTATGTATTATTTTGTGGCATATTATTTATTTGCATAAAACTTATGCGTCAAAAATACTTGCGGCATTACCATGAACCCTTCGCTAGTGCGTCGAGTTTACCCGTTGCATAATTTGCATAATTACTTCTGCGCAGTGGCGTATTTACCAAAAGGCTGAGTAGGTTGAAGCCTACATAACTGGCGGCGTTTTTAGGAGGGCGGCAGACGTTGTTTAGGGGCGGCAAAATTGGTACTTATAAATAATTTTGTGGATGATTTCGAATTGTATTTAGTATGTAACAACGGGGCGGCGAATATAAAATAGCCTACGGGCGGCAAATGTGTAAATGCGCCTCTGCTTCTGCGTCAAAATTACATCGGTCCATTTTCTCTTGGTGCATTGTAGTCATTGTGGTTCATTCTGGTAAAAAAGATGTAATGGACACCTTTTACATTTGGAGTATATTAAAAATTGTTGTATTAAAAACTAAATTATTAAAATTTAAGATATAAAAGCTTATTTGGTCCTAAAAACCCTTTTTTTATCTAATAATTTGCTGAATTATAAAAAATAAAGACAGTTTTCTCTTGGTCCATGGTGGTCTTTGTGGTCCTATTTAGGTAAAAAGGTGTAAACGTTATTTTTTACACTTTTATTTACTTATGGGAGTGTATTAAAATAAACATTGATATCTACTAAAGTTTCAGATATAAAAGGCCTTTATTATTTTAACAATATGTGTTATATGATAATTTGTGGAATTTTTAAAAATTAAGACAGTTTTTTTTTTTGGTCTCATTTTACATTTTTGTAGTTTTAAGGGTCCTGGTTGTTAAAGAAAAACATGTTTCTTAACATGTTTCTTAACTTGTTTTTTTTTAAACAAAAAGCATTTGCCAAACACAACTTTATTAAAGATTAAAATTGTTATTTGTGCTTTAAACCCATCCTGGACAAAGTTTATAACAATTTTTTTATATGTTATATGTTATAAATTGCTATTTTAATTTCTTTTATATCTCTCTATAAAGGACTTGTTTAAAAAACTACTGCAGAAATGGGTTAAAACTTGTAATAGTTTTTAAGTAAATTAATATTAAGTTAAATAGAATAATGGGAGATATAATTTTAAAACTCTTATGAAATATTTTTAAAAATAAATATTATTTACTGAAAATGCAATGTGCTGTTTAATAATAAATGTTTATAACAGGATATATTGGCTGACAGCACAGAAAATTGTAAAATATCATGAAATATTTTGTATTTATTTGAATAAACTCTTTATATTATATTGAGTATTAAAATAACCTGTTGTGCTAATCAATTTTCCAAGAAAATGCTTTTTAGAAAACAAATATTTTATTTAAAAATTTATAAAATATATTTAAATTATTCATAAAATAAAAGGTTAAAAAATTACGTTACATGTGAACACCCGGAACGAAATAGCTTACAGAATATTTAAATTTAATAAGAGCATTTAAATGTTGCAAAAAGAAATCCTAAATAAAAAAAACAATATCTTATCACATCAATATCGACAAAATTAAATACTTAAAACTAAAATTTACATGTTAAGTAAAATAGGAACAATTTTAATGTAAGTCATAACTAACGCACAGCGAGTGTTGATGCTAGGTCTATCTATCATGTTTAAACAAAAAAAAACGAAATGGTGATTTTTACAAGGAGAATTAGATTGTTAAAGCTCAGACTAGATTAGATTTAAAGCGTGTACGTTAAATAAAAGTTGATACTATATGACGTATAGTTTAAGCACGTCCCTGGGGACTCTTACAATACATTTTTTGAGGTCAAAGTTTTGTTGGGTGAATGATTACCACTTTTGCATGCTGAATTTAGAAAAATATGAAATTTTGCTTGATCAGGTTATTTTTACCATTCTCTGGTAAAAAAATTAAGTAATTAGTCAATAAGGAAAATCAAAGTAAATTTTTCAATAATGGCAACGCCGCGCGAACATTGTGCTAAAGCACACAGCACACTATCGCGAAACGGAACGGAATGGAAGCGAACGGAAATTTTAAAAGCATATAACTAAATGGAAGTCCGCACACTATCGCGGATCGGAATACCGTGGAACTACCATTTAGTTATATGCTTTTAAAATTTCCGTTCGCTTCCATTCCGTTCCGTTCCGCAATAGTGTGCTGTCTGTATTTGTGCTTTATTTAAATTAATAAAATAAACAAAAATATACTTTGTTCATAGTCACTTTAATTAAATATTTAGCCGTGACAGCTGTTTCGTAGTACAACTACATTTTATTTAAATGTTTAAACTCTCTTGTCGCACACAAAACGGCCTTAGGGACCTTAGTCAGTGTTTGTTATTTATCTGAGTATGACTGTTACTGATTTCATAATACACAAGAAAAAATGTACGAACCAGACAGGTTCTGTCATATACATATGTGGACAAGTCACTTAACCTAGTCGTAGGTCTAGTATAAAAATCATCCTTAATAATGGGGTGGTTTAAATTCGCAAAAATATATATTTTTTTAAATTGGATTTTTTTCAAAACTAATTAATTAAATAGCACTAAAAAGTTATTAATTTTTTCTTATTGCCCAATATAACTGGAAAAAATTAGGTGTTAACCGAAAAAAAAATGGAAAATATATTATATAACATTTATACGCAAGGTAAGTTAAAATTTATGTATGCAGTAACACATAAGGTTAAGATTTATGACACAAAAACTGAAAATTTTTATTAACTTTTCATTCTATTTAAATACGCAGTAATAAAAATTTTACCGATTTTTCTTTGCAAAAGTTATATTTTCATAATTTTGAATTTTCCTGTTTATCTAGGCGATTTTCATTTTTTTAATTATTTTTACAATTCAGTAAAAAAAAGGGTTTTTTTAATGTTTAGGTTAATCTTTATTTTCAATAAAAACTATAAACCCTAGAAAAAAATCATTGTATATATTTAATTAACTTAATAACTTTTTATGCTATACCGGGTGGCAACGAAATTACTATCCAGCAATTAATTTTTCTCAGTGCAAACGTATAGTTTTTTAATTTAGGGACGTTATATTGTTTTACCGGTTGCCAATTTGAAATAAAATTGCATATGTGTACTACTTCCGGTTTAACCGGAAGTAATATAAACTTTTGTATTTTAAATGGAATACCCTATATATTTTTTTAAATTTGAACTATAGGGGTAATTTCTGATATAATACCCTAAATATTTCCATAACCTAACTTTTTGGTTTTAGAGAAAATGGCGTTTGAGAATGTCCAAACGACAGCACAATATGCAGTTTTATAAGAAAACCAATAAACATTACAAATATTTAAAATACTTAAAATATTTCTTTTTAAGGACTCTACCTCTAGAGGCCATTATAATACTACTACCTGTTTAACCGGAAGTGCTGTAAAATTTAAGATTTAAGTTTAATAACCCAGATATTTTTAATGAAACACCCTATATATTTTTTAAGATTTAAATTATTTAAAGTATTCCTAATATAAAATCAATAATGACAATAATAATAAATGATTTTTTATTCCAACAGAAAAAACAATTTTATACAATTTACAATAAAATAAATTTGTTTGGAATAAAGGGCTACATCAGCTTGCTCCATATAGAAGCAGCTGCTAAAGCCCATGATATACCCATAACCTGCCTTTTTTAGTTTTAGAGAACACGGCGCGGCCTTTGAAAAGGTCATGACGACGACACAATATTCATGAAACTGTTCATTGTGAGGTAATTCGGACCTTTTTAAAATCCGTTTTCATTAAATCTAAACATGATAGGTTATTGGTATATTATAGGTTTTATATCAGAAATAGATAACATTAATAAATTAAATGGTTAAAAATGTATGGGGTGTTCCATTAAAATTACCAGGGTTATCATACGTAGAAGTTCAAATTATACAGTACTTCTGGTTAAACAGGAAGTAGTATTATAAGGGTCTCTAAAGGTGAGTCTTTTAAAAAAACTAGCATATTGTGCTGTCGTTTAGACATTTTCCAATGCCATTTTCTCCAAAACCAAAAAGGTTAGGTTATGAAAATAATAAAGATTTTATATCAGAAATGACCTGTAAGACCTAAATATACAGGGTATATCATTTAAAATACCAAAGTTTATTTTACTTCCGGTTAAACCGGAAGTAATACACAGATGCTATTATATCTGAAATTGGCATCCGGTAGTACAATATTACGTCCCTAAATTTGAAAACTATACGGAACACTGAAGAAAATAAATTGCTGGATAATAATTTCGTTGCCACCCGGTATAATTAGGTTGTTTTAAAAACTGGTTATTCAATTAATTAATTTTTATACCCTGTATAGCCTATGGTAAATTTATTTAAAGCTTTAAGCATATCAGACAAAGCAAATATCTTTAAAAACAAAAACTCTTTTTTAAAAAAATAAAAATAATACTGGTATATGTAGCTAAGTCGATTCGCGGACACTCTGTATACTCATATATTTCTTATTTTTTATAAAGATAAATACTCTTTAAAGTTTTTGTAGAGTTTGTGGTCACCCTGTCTGTTAAATTGTGGAGATTAAATAATGTTATTTTAATTATACCCTATAATTTATTAACATAAACTTCCAAAAACAATTTAAAGTAAATTTATAAAACCATGCAAAAAGTAACATTAGCAAGGCAAATCCTTACAAACGCCCTATTTTATTTGAATTTCATTATTGTTCAGGACAGCTTTCCAGAAAATTTCGAAGATTTATGCTTTTAATACTCTCTGGAAAATGTCTTTTGTACTGTTTGGTATAATAAAATAAATAATTCCCTTTTAGATATATTGGAGAAAACATAAAAGTTACATTTACTTTAAACAATATAATTTTATGAATTCCCATATGTGGATTGATATTTTTGGGTGAAAAGTATGAAGCTTAAAATTTGGCAATTCATAGCATCTTGAAAGACAAAAAAACATATTTATAGTCTCTTAAAATTGGTTTTATAATGCTTTTATCTTTATACTCAAAACAAAATAACGACCTTAAGAAATTTTCCCTTTGATAGTACAGAGAACTCAAGAAAACTTTTTCTTATCTTAATAATATAATTTTTTGAAAACTGATTCATTTTGAGTATGAAATCATTTTGGTGCTAAAAAAAATACACTTTTAGACAATATTTCTAAAGTAAAAGCCCGTGTGCTGTAGACCTTCGTTATTTTGTAAAAGTTAAAAGTTTGTTAGTGCATGCTTTCAACATAGGTAGAAGCAGTGATAGACTCTAAAGTTTGACTCATAGTGGCTTTGGCAGGTACCAGGTACCCAAGGTTAATGAATTAAAACTTAAGTTTCGTTATTTTGTAAAAGCTAAAGTTTAAATATGGTACTTGAGTACGTATAAAAATTATTTTCTCAGTCGTCAGACACTTTTGACAGTTCCAACCCCTTGGAACCACCCTTTTGGGGTGGCCCAATAGTCGGAGAATGTTCAATATTTCTGTTATTTAACAAGATATGGTAAACATATTTTTATAAGAGTTCTAGGGACTCCTAATAGGCATGTCTGGGGTTGCCATAAATTTTTTAGCCAATATCGGGACAAAATTTGACTGTGATATTTGTTGAAATAGGTAGTTAATTTAGCTCTAAATTAATTTTATTTATCAAGGTCAGGGGCGGCGTGGGATGCATCTCAGCTAATCATTTTAACAAAAAAATGTACGCCACTGACTTTTTGCAAATTTAATACTATTTTCGGATAAAATACCTAAAGATACAACTTTGTTGTTTTTTAATATCTGTAGGTAGTTCGCTTAGTTTTCTAGGCAAAAAAATCACCAAACTGCATATTTTTGGACTACACAAAAAAAGGGGAAATTTTTTTCTTTTAAAAATTAGGTGTTATAATTTTTTTATTAGCAATATCATAATAACAACCCTAATACTAAATTAAATAACGTTTATATCCAGTCTAATAATTATATAATAAAATAAGTGTTTTAGAAATTTTTAAGTATTTTGAAAAGTTTAACAGTGTATCTTGAGAACGAAAAACTTGAAAACTCATGTCTATATAGACTTTTTTCATAAAATTGACTCATAAATACCCCCTTAAATTTTATTAGCGTAATTAGGAAACAGCCTGTATACAAGGTGTTACAGAATGTTGTTAAGAAAATTTAAGGGCATATTCCACATTAAAAAATAAAAATAAATGTTTATATAAACATGGTTAAGTCAATGTTTCGTTTTTAAGATACAGGGTGGAGGATTAAAAAAACTAAACAATTTCAAAAACACTTATTTTAGTAAATTGTTGGACTGGATATAAACCTTAATTATACAAGTTTTAATTGTTTTTGTTATATAATTGTTGATAAAAAATTAATTTAAATTTTTGAAAGAAAAAGTTTTCGCAATGCTTTTTAGAGGGTCTAAAAATATGCAATTACGTGGATTTTTTTCTTATACGAGTATTAAACAAGATAGTAAAAAATAATTAAGAGACATAAAAGCTGTATTTTTATTTGCCTAATCTAAAGAATACACAAAAATTTTACACACATTCACAGTCAGTTTCGTACGGTTTTTTTGTTACAAATATTCCTTCAGTTGCCGCAAGAAACCAAAATTAAGTTAGTGATAAATTACTGCGTTTATGTCATAAATAGCATTGCCAAAGAATTTCGGATATTAGGATATTTAATTTTTCTTTTACAAGTTTAGCACCCTGTATCTTGATAACGAAGAATTTGCAGACCTATATTTATATAAACTTTTTGCCTATTTTCAATAGTAGAATCTGCTCTTAATTTTTTAACAACACATAGGGACGTCGCGTCGGGACATAATATGGCCTAATAACGGTAACAGTATCCGATATATCGGCTCGGATGGCAACCCTAGGCATTCCTAAAAATATTTTGATGAACACATAGTGTCCTAAAAAACAATTTTAAAAAACTAACGTTGCAGCAATAACTTTTTTTGGGACACTCTGTAAAGAAAATTTAAGGGGTTATTGCCGAGCCAATTTTATAAAAAAAGTTTATATAAACATAGGTCTGGAAATGTTTTGTTTAGAAAAGAAAATTGGTTTTTAAAAATATCTTAAATATGCCTTATCCTATTTTAATACAATTTGGCTGTGGTATTTGTTAAACATTTTTAATGTTGTTAATGCATTACAGCAAATTAAATGGTCTTATTGGAATAGATCATAAAAATATTCTATTCATCTCAAATTTAATTTTTTAGAGAATAATTGTTGAAAATTACACTCACCCATTTATCTTCACGACAATTATCGTTTGATTACAGCGGAAAATACACTCACCCATTTGTTTACTCGACAATTATCGCTTGATTACAGCGAAAAATTTCACTCCCTTCATTTGTCCACTCAACAATTATCGCTTGATTACAGCGATAATTGCATAGTAAATATCGAAAAATCTCACTGTCATGTTTTTAACTATTGAATTTGACAACCAAATTCTAATACCATATTTGTTTATTTAATATGTTAGTTTGGCATTTTATAAATTTTGTAAAGATTTTTGTATAATATGTATGTCTCGTTTTGGCACTGAATCTGTAGAGTTGTTTATTATTATTCCTTCATTTGATAGTTTCACTTTCTTCCAGTAATTTTCTCCCAAAATTACACTCGTGCATCAAAATAATAAGAAAATTTAGCTCTTTTGCCAAAATATGAAAATGAACTCTAGTAGTTTTTAGGCAATACACTTTCAAGCAAAATTATAGATAATTTTGATGCACTTGTGTAATTACCACCGATAATTAAGTTTTTGCACAAATAAGACAAATTAAAATATTCAAGAACATTTTTAGCGTCAGTTCTTATGATCATAGTTATATCGAATGTGCTGAATTTTTAAAGCGTTATAAATAACGAATGGCGTAGCTAAAAGAGGTATTGCCTTAATTAAAGAATATACCAATTACCCAACTAAAGATGAAGAGCAACGACAGTATTTGTTGCAAGTAGTTTAAGAATATCGGCAACGTTATCCAAACTGTTTAAAAACATAAAAATCTTTACTAATAATACTTTGTATTAAATTATTAACTATCACTAAGTAATTTTAAAATGTTTCATAAGCATAAAAAAGGGTTTTATTTAAAACAAAACTAATCGTTACCTATTTATTCATTACGTAACTACTTTAAATATCTGTCTTTAGGCTAAACACAACCTAAATAAACTACGATTTTGAAGCCCACTGACGCTTAAAATGTTCTCAAAGAGTTTGACTTGTCTTATTATTGCAAAAAATTATTAACAATAATTTCTAAAAAAAAGCTTAATTTAAGATAAACCGGAGTTTTGTCAACAATTTATTTCAATAAGTCCTTTAAATTGGCCTGTAGTGCATCAAAAACATTGAAATTTGCCTTAAATTGAACTTTGACCTCGAACAACTCTTAAACTATTAGCTTCCGTGAAAAATCATAATGAATCTTTTTTGTAGTGCGTTTATTTCTCTATAAAAATAGGCTTAATATATGTTTTTAGTTCTTATTGAAATAAAAATCAGAAGGTGCAAAAGATAATTTCCCCATGATATTCTTATGGGAAATAAAAAAACGCGATGCGTATAATATTAATATTAATATTTAGGGCTTAAATTTTAGTTGGGATTTTTAAACGTCAAAAAATATTTAAAACCTGTAAGCAAAAGAAATTAATTTTTTAAAATCACCCTTATACATAGAACATATGTAATTATAAAGTAGCGGTTTTCGCAGATAGACTTAGAGTTTTTAAAGTTTATTTTCACAACTTCGCCATTTTGTGTATATTTTATCAGCCTTAAAACAAAATAGCCTATTTTCTGATATTGGAAACCTTCCTATGTTACATGAAAGCCAATTATAACTTTTTAATACTTAATATTCAATCTTTTTTATTTTAAAAATAAAACGTAGTCTATGTCTATTACAAAATATATCGCCATTGCCATTGTCATGCAGTCAAAATTTTAAGAACAGTTCAAAACTGGTTATTTTAATTAATTTTAATTAAATTTTAATAAATATTGGGTATATTTAAATGATCTCATATTTTATTGAAGTAGTATAGCGGAATGAGGGTAGGCAAATAAAAACCACTATTGTATTTAACCCAACTTTTCGTAATTGGATTGTCACTTTATTAATGGCCTATACTGTACGGGGTTTTATTGCCTTTTAATATTATATTATCTAACAAAGATTTAATAAAAAGTTATGTGTGTTTGAATAAACCACCCTAAGCACCACTGTCAATGACAGTTGATAGAACTGTTAGGTCTAAATTAAAAAAAAATTATATAATATTATTCATAAGAATTTTGTGCTGCTCAGGGTAGTGTTTCCAAATATATGAAATTTTCAGTTGGATCGTAGTGGAGTATAAGCCCTTGATAAAGTGGCAATCCAGACACGAAACGTTGGGATACATACAATAGTCGTTTTTATTTGCCTGTTTTCATCGCGCTATACTACTCCAATTATTATTATCAGAGACGTGCGGTTGGGGGGCAATGGGGGTAATTGTCCCCTCCCCAGGAACCACAAAAATACCCTTTTGATGGGTTGTTCTCTGAATCTGGCACGGAAATTCATCAAAAGGATAGTTTTTGTGCATATATCTTACGTTTTTTCCACCCCTCCTTAAATCATATTCTTGGTACCGCCTTGTAGTTATTGTCACTTAAGTCTAACAACGTCAACTAAAATATGCTTAAACAAATTACTAGAAAGTTTATATTCAAATTAAATTTTACACATTTTTAATATAAATTCCCGTAATGTAACTTAGAATTTGTTTTGAAAATTTTGCAAAGCAAATGCCGAGATAAATACCATTAGCAAAGCAAATATTTTCTTAAATCCTGTTTTTATTCGAATTCCGTTATTGTTTAGGCCATTTTCAGAGAAATTTTGTAGATTTATGGACCTAATATACTTGGAAAACAACCTTTTTTGTATTGTTTTGCATAACGACTTTAATAATTTGTTTAGGGGTATGTAGAA
The DNA here is from genome assembly GCA_014170235.1 of Listronotus bonariensis. Classification (NCBI taxonomy): domain Eukaryota; kingdom Metazoa; phylum Arthropoda; class Insecta; order Coleoptera; family Curculionidae; genus Listronotus; species Listronotus bonariensis. The sequence goes on from JACEGR010001433.1 coordinate 58,729, forward strand.
AAACGCAAGGCCGCTGACAAGATGGCATTAAATTTAAATTTATTTTATTTTTTTAATTTTAGAAAACGTAGAATTATTATTTATATATATTTTTTAAATTTGAAAACAGTACAAAACCATTAAATAAAAAGGAGACATTTTAAAATCGGTCCAAAAAACGTCGGAGTACTCGCGTAACACACGCACACACAAAAACATACAGGCGAATTGAGAACTTCCTTCTTTTTGAAGTCGGCTAAAAAATGAAAACACCACAATACTTTATTTCATTTTTATAAAAAAAAAACATTTATTATGTAGGTAAATGTTCTTTTTAAAATCGAATAGGTTACATCACTATACACCGTAGTTGGCATGAAAACATTAACTATAAAAAGTATGTTGTTGTCAAAACAATTGCTTCTTTGCCTTTAAAAGTAAAATAAAGAAAAATAAAAATATTGGTTGGCTTCTACGATTTTAAAATATTTTAAATTAAATTTGTTATTTCCAACAAACATTATCCTAACACTAAATTAAAATTAAACTTGTTTTAAAACTTTTTATTTTTTAAACGTTAAAGAACGAAAGCAATTATACTTTTTTTAGTTGATGTGTTAATGGCAACTACGATGAATTGCGATGTACGCCATTCGGTATTTTATTTATAAAATCATTTACCTACATAATAAATGTTTTTTTAAATGAACAGAAAAGAGAGTGTCATGGTGTTTTTCATTATTATATTCCATTTAAATTACTGCATTTAAAAATATTATAAAATTGATAAGGTCCTATTTTAGTTTCTGAGCTAGGACAAAAAAAGTTTAGAGCCCTCTATAGAAAAAAAAATTGATAGAAGGAATTAAAGACCTTAAATTCAAAAGGGTCTATGTGCCATTTAGGTGTTTACAAGGTATAAGTAAAACATTTACATATGTGGGCTTAACACCAATATAAACTCCGTTCACCTTCAGTCATCTAAGCCCCACATACTGTTTCTAACGGAAACACAAATAAGTTCTAAATCTTCAACCAGCCACCTTCTCTTCCCCAGGCTACGAACTTGTTCGTCTTTCCTGCCGCCCACATGGTGGCGTATGTGCTTACGTCCGCAACGATCTGGCTTGTGCTCGAGTTTCTAATCTTGAATCGGATAGGCCTGATATCCTTTGGCTCAAACTTTCCCTTAGGTCTTCAACTAAATTTATCTGCTGTTTTGTACCGCTCCCCCATCTAATAATTCCTATGTCGAATTCTTTGACTTTCTTTCAACAGATCGATAGCATAATTTCTTAGTTTCCATCGGCTGAAGTAATCGTGCTTGGCGACTTCAATGTCCATAATAAGGATTGGATGGGCTCTTCCAAAAGCTGACCCCCAAGGCAGAGCAGCCGAAATCTTCATGATCAGTAACTCTCTTACCAACCTTATTATGAAACCCACCTACTTTCCTAGAGTCCCAAATCATAGTTCAAATCCCCTAGATCTCTTTCTTACTACCGAACTCTATGAAACATCTGTCACGGCACCCCTAGGTCCGCTCAGATCATGGCTTAGTTACTATATCTTACCCTGCACATCCCGAGGTAAATGAATACATGCCACCACGCACCGTATGGCACTACAACTCAGACGACTGGGATGGCCTAAGGGACTTCTTCGCCACTTACCCCTGGAATTCCATCTGCTTTTCTTCTCGTGATCCTTCCCAAATTTGCAATCAACTTACTGAATCAATTCAATTGGGCATTGAAACCTATATTCCACACACCATCAAAAACCCCAAAAATCAATAACAAACCCTGGTTTTCCAAATCTTGTGAAAAGCCAGAACTTTAAAGTTCAGGCTCACAAGAACTTTTCTACAGGATCCTAGTCCAGAAAACCGACAGGCCAGCATTGAAGCAGAAACTACTACAATCAAACAATTTCTGAAGCCAAAGACTCTTCGACAATCGTATCAAAAACAAAGTTCTTTCTTGCTCAAATGGTAGCAAATCCCTTCTGGTCCTTTGAGGAAAACATAAGAAGTAGAATTTTTGTGCCAGTTCTTTTCCACTACTAACTTTGGAAGATGAAATTATTTCTACTGCTAAAGGGAAGGCAGAACTATTTGCCAAACAATTTGCTGCCAATTCAACCTGACCCTCCCGTAAATCATCCAATTCCAACGATTACCCCAGTTCCTCATAAAATGCCCGATATTATTTTTTTAAAAGTAAAACACATTAAGCGTATCCTTTCCTCATAACGCAGAAATCGTCTGGGCTGGACGGCATACCAGCAATCGTTTTTAAAAAAATGTGCTCCAGAACTTGCACCAATCTTAACTCGGCTCTTTCAATTTCTTACGACACAGGTATCTTTCGGAGAGCTGGAAGGCTGCACGTGTTCAACCTATTCCCAAGAAAGGATCTAAATCGCTTCCATCTAACTATAGACCAATTTCAATTCTCTCAGTTCTTTGTAAAGTAATGGAAAAATTAATTAATTCACAAATTCTTAAGTACTTGGAAAAACACAAAATTTTGCACGACAGGCAGTATGGATTTCGCCACAAAAGATCTACAGCAGATCTTCTTTCCTTCGTATCACACTGTTGGAATAAGTCTCTTGAGTTTCTAGGTGAGTCCCAGATCGTTGCTCTTGATATATCCAAAGCTTTTGACCAGGTCTGGCATGCCGCACTTCTTAATAAACTTCCCTCCTATGGTCTTTCAACTAAACTCTGTACTTGGCTCTCTAGTTATCTATCTGATCGACGTATATCAGTTATTGTGGACGGCCATTCTTCAAGCTTTCACCAAATAAATGCTGGAGTCCCTCAGGGCTCAGTTCTGGCACCAACATTGTTTCTTCTTCACATCAACGACCTTCTCTCGTCCACAACTAATTCCATTCATAGTTTCGCCGACGATAGTACCCTTCACTCCAGTTTTCAGGTTCCTAAACCCATCACTAAACCTGACTTGGAAAATAAACGCAGAGCGATGCAGATATCTCTTTCTCAGGATCTTAATTTAATATTGGATTGGGGCGCCAAAAATCTCGTCCATTTTAATGCATCCAAAACACAGTCATGTTCCTTGTCGCGAAAAGAGTCATCAAATACTCATCCTCTACTTATGAGCGGCCAAGTTCTACAGAGCAAAGACACCTTCAATCTCGTGGGCGTCACATTTGAAAGTAACCTTAACTGGCATAAACACATTGTATCTATAGCCACGGCAGCTTCAAAAAAGCTTGGATTTCTCTTTCGAGCTAAAAAGTATTTTTCCGCTTCTAATTTATACACTTTATATGTTTCCCAAATCCGACCTCCCTTGGAATATTGTTCTCATATCTGGGGCATGGCGTCCCCAACAACCCTGAGCATTCTTGATTCTATTCAAAGAAGAGCTGTTCGTCTCATTAATGATCCTTCACTTACAGAAAGGCTTCCCTCTCTTGCCCATCGTCGGGCTGTGGGCGATTTATCGCTTTTTATAGGTACTTCCATGGCTTCTGCTCTGAAGAATTGACCAGTATAGTTCCTCCACTCACGGTTCCCAACAGAGAAACTCGTGGTTCCGCGCATATGCATCCCTATACGGTCCAACTGGACGGGCCCCGAACTTCTCACTTTGTTCGTTCTTTTATCCCTAGAGTTTCTAGATTGTGGAACCTGCTGCCCGCGGAGGTCTTTCCTTCCCCCCAAATCTTCAAGTATTTAAGTCCCGTGTCAACAAACTCCCTCTTACCTCGCTTAAGACACCCACGGTACGTTAGTATTTAGGCTTTTAGCCTTCGTGGTTTGTCCAAAGATAATAAGTAAAACATTAAATAAATCTCTATAATGGCATATGAGATACACTATAAATAACCCTATCTTTTAGAAAGGCTGATTTTGTAAAATCTTTAGAAGTTGCATATAGAAAACTCCTCATATCTTCACGCATTGTATATAGAACCTTTTAAGCAAAAATCTAATTTTTGGTATTTTTGGCACTTGAGACGCTTTGAACTTAAGGTCTTCACTTGATTTCCTATTTTTGTGAAAGTAAGAAAGTATGAGAAGTGGATTTTAAAATATCATGACATTTTAGATAAAAAATTAACTTTGACCAAAATTTGATTTAAAAATATTTTAGTCCTACGTTAAATGGCCTGCAGAAACCAAAATCAAAAAATATACAGGGTGTTCCAGTTAAAAACCAAAGTTCCATTCTTTTTCGGTAAAACCGGAAGTCGTAAAACCTTATCGTATAGGTAAGCATAAAAATGACTTTTTGTTGGTTTAAAAACTTTCAAGTTTCGTCAGTATCGAAGTTTCGATAAAGAAGTAAACAAGTGACAGCTTGAAAGTAATCTCGTGGGCAGCCGGTGTATCAATGCTAATAAACTAATATTTAAATAAAAAAAACAGGTTATTTTAAAGAAAACTGTCTTTTAACTATTAATATTAGTGTTATTAGCCCTATAATTAGCTACTTTAATGAACACATTTTTTTTATTAGTGGTATTAGCCTTATAATTTGCTATTTAAATAAATACATTTTTTTAATAATCATTTAGGGGAAAGTATAATTGGCACAGGTTCTACATGGTAGCGACACACCGTGCAGCGAGCTTATGGGTCTGTTTGACAAAATTAATGTATCCAAAACTAATAGAGACAGACATAATAAATTGGATATTTTTGTAAAGCCCTTTGGACGCTCGTATAATGGTGATATAATATACAGGGTGTTAAATTTAAAAATAACATATTTTTTGTTCTACCCTGCATAATTTAAGAGATAATAAACATATGATATTTTATTTGAAAAGTACAATGGTATCCCAATAAACCAAAATTTTTATTAATTTTCTAAGATAAAAGAGAAAAAAGTTAAAGGGGTGTAAATTTATAATTGGACTTTGGGTAGTATTTATATTTGCTATATACAAAAACTGTAAATAGTTTTAAGATTTTAAATTATCTCAATTACAACTTTTTTCTTGCCCTATTGCCGAAACCTAAGCTTTCAAACAGTTACCGTAGCTAACCCTCGCAGAGTAAAAATGACCGTATTTTTATAAATTTTGCAAATAATTGCAATTCTAAATATAATAGCCCTAATCTACATTAAATTTGCCTACAAATAACAAAAATTGCAAATATACTTATTTTTATAGCCTAGTAAATTTGCCAAAACAAAACAATAAATAGAAATCTGCACCATTTTCACTTAATAAGAAAAACAAATTAATGGACATCAAATAATTGTATCCTTAAGATGTTAATATTAAGAAATGTAACACGTATTTGTCGTCTCTCATTATATAGGACCTTGAAAATACAGTTTTTTTATTGTAAAAATCTTGAAATTTAGGCAAAATTGTAACTGATAAAGCTGTTAATATACTATATGCAAGTTTCTCTATACTTTAAAGCGATTAATTTGAATGATGCGTGGACATACAGATCTATAATTTTTAGGATATGATTATCTGATTAATATAGGTATTATTTTTACCACAAATAAGACCCATGCTAAAAAAACATGTTTTTGTCCACATATGCTGCACTGTGCAATGTATTAGAGCTGTTAAACTAATAAATAAAAATCAGGTTAATATGAAAAAACTGTTTCATAAGTATTAATATTAGTGTTATTAGCCTTATAATTTGCTATTTAAATGAACACATTTTTTTAATAAACATTCAAGGACAAGTATTATAATTGGCACAGGTTCTACATCGGAGAGACATATGCAGATGCACTCAGGTTATTAACTTGTCGTTACACCTTAAGTAATGCACTCTCGCCAGTTTTTGTTGTCTATAAATACTTTGACACAAGCTGTATTTATAGTACCGTTTTAAATACTTTTGAATATTTACAAGGCATAATCATATTTTGGTGTATTTGCTGTATGTGGAAAGGAAACAGCTTTCAGGCGAACGTGGGTTGGTTTAAAAGGAAAACGTAATTATTTTAGGTTGGCTTGTATGGGATGCATAAATGAATTTTAATTTATTTTCATCTGTTTTTGTTTAAAAACCAACTAACTAAGTACCCTTTCTAATATAAGCTTTTTTTATTGTTATTTTAATAAAGATAATGATTCTGGGGCTACTCAATAAAACAATGAAAATTTTAGCTCATTCTTTAGTGCAATCGCACATTTATCTCTATGCAGATGCAAAATGAAAGATGGCATAATGTGATTAATTTGTCGCTTTTTGTCGTGCAAAAAAATAGCATTTTTCGCAAATTTTAAATTAGTTTAAGCCGTACACCTTTCAATTTTGAGTAAATTGTAAAAATCCGTAAGAAATAAAAAAATACCTACTTTTACGGTTTTTGCAATTTACTCGAAATTGGAAGATGTACGGCCTAAACTGACTTAAAATTCGGATTCAAAAGGGTCGAAAAACATACTCGTAGATTGGTCGCGTCCGGTGCACATCAAACTTTTTTTTGTGTGTGCCGGTGTTATTATTAAAAATATTACATTTTAGGTTTTAGTTACTGCTTTGTTATCACAAAGCGAAAATCTTTTGTGGCATAAAAATTCATTCAGGCATACTGTTTTATTAGAACATTTGTAGATCAAGTCCCTATGTATAAAAAAAAAACGGTATATCAGTTAACTTATAATAAATTTATTATTAATTACCAATATAATTTTTAATATTTATAACTATATCTTACCCTCTTTGACTCTCTCTAACTAGATAATTAATAATAGACCGTGACTGACATACCTGAAAATAAAAATATATATTAGATAATGTATTTTTAAGTTCTTGGTTTTTTATTTGAGATTAAAAGTCGCGTCCACCTCAGGGGGTTATATGGGGGAATATATGCGACACTTAAACACGAAAACTTTGGACTAGAATAACTTTAAATAAATTAGTATGAAACCTGTTGGATTGTATTGTTGATTAGGAATATTAAAAAGTTTACCAATTAAAATTTGTGGCTTTTAATTTTAAATACACAGTATGGTGTGCAACAAATTTTTTTATTTTTTATTGCCAAAATTTGTTTTCTATATAGAAGTTAAAGCATTGTTTCCAAACAATATTAGCAAAGATAGTTTGGGAAAAGTCAAGGGATATACAGGGTATGTCGAAAAATTGTATTTACATAGGAGTAAACTACCCTTACCTAAATATTTTACCATTTTTTTATCTTTGGACAATCCATGAAGGCTAAAAGCCTAAATAATACTAACGTCCGTGGGTGTCTTAAGCAAGGTAATAAAGAATTTGTTTATCAGTGACTTAAATACTTGAAGATTTAGGGGAAAGGAAAGACCTCCGCGGGCAGCAGGTTCCAGATTCTAAAAAGTCTAGCGATAAAAGAACGAACAAAGATGAAAGTTTGGGGCCCGTCCTGTTGGTCTGTATAAGGATGCAGTGGACAGTTATTTAGAGCAGAGGCCATGGAAGTACCTATAAAAAAGCGATAAATTCCCCACCGCCCGATGGTGGGCAAGAGAGGGAGCATTTCTGTAAGTGAAGGACAATTCATGGGGCGAACAGCTTTTATATTTAAACTAATTCTTTACCGAGATTAAATTCTTACGAGACCCTGATATAAATTCCTATTTTCAAAAAAAAAAAATAAAAATAATAAAAACATATACGTTTTAACTAATAAGAAACACTTTAAATTGAAAACAAATAAGTAATACCTATTTTATTTTTAATTAGCATAGTTTCTAAAATCTCTCTAATAAATATTTAAAAAAATCCTGTATGTGAGTGTTGTTAAACTTTTTACTAGCTCAAGACATATTTTAAAAATACCCACAAAATGTTTATACAAGACGTTAAACACATAATAAGCTTAAACTTATGTCGAATATTTTTGACGATGACTGGTAGTATAATCGACATCACTAAGCTAATAAAGTAAGAGTCCCATGAGAGGCAGGCCTTTGTTATTTTGTAAAAGCTAAAAGTTTGTCAGTACATGCTAACAACATAGGTAGAAGCGATGGTAGAATATAAAGTTTGGCATTTTTGACAACTTAACTGTCGTCATTTTGTAAAAGCTAAATTTTATATATATTACTTGAGACTTACACAAGAATGTATTTTCTCAGTCGCCAGACAGTTTTGATAGTTCTAACCCCTTAAACCAGGGTATACACGGTAATGCAAACCTGAAACGCACTTGCATGAAAGCAAATATCAAATAAAGCTTTTGATGCACACGATTCAGATGTACCTCTCAATTCAGCGTCAGTTTTGGCAGCTGGTGGTGTGATCAACTTGAACAAGAGCGTAATTCAGCAAAGATTTTCTTATTTTTGTCAATGTATTCATTACTTTTAACTTACCAAAAGCATGAATAATTTTGTTAACTCAAAACCAACAATATAACCCCGTAAACGACGTTCCTAAACTGAAACGTTAACTGACGTCCTACACATGCACAAGTTTGCACGACGCGCGCCACGAAAAATTAAAGTCGGACATCGAGTCGCATGCCAAGCCAGATGTGGCAGTTTTTAATACACACGGTCAAATTTTGGCTTTTTTGACAGATGTGACAGTTTTGCATGACCGTGTATACCCTGGTTAACAGACAAACATGCCGCGCTTGTTGCTAGCTCCGGTGGGGTCGGCCTCGTCGATCGCCGAGCCAGAATTGAGGGAGGGCCATAACTGGATGTGTGACCGGGCCGTTGTCGGTTTTGGGCAACGGCACGCGGTGTTCTGCTCGGGGGTGAAAGAATGGACTGAGCAGCAACCATCCAAGTTATGGAATGAAATGGTGTGTGAATGGAAAGAAGTAGGGGTCAAGACACAATAAGCTTCCAGACCGCAGTTCACCACCTAGGGGGCGATAGTCGGACCTAGGTCGGAAAGACCTCAAAAGAGCGAAAAAAAAATAAGAACAGACAAACATTTGGGGTGGCCCAATGATTCAAGGAAGTCCAATATTTCCGTTGTTTAAAAATATAAGTATAAGAAAATTTTTTTACGATAGTTGTAGGGTTTGCAAATAGGCATATCTTACCAATATTTCGATGTATACAGAGTGGCCCAATAAACAATGTTTTTTTAAGAATAACCTCATAGCACTAACTTTTCTTTGGCACACTTTGTATGCATCGAAATATTTTTAAGACATGTCTATTTGAAAACCCTACAACTCTCATATAGAACTTTTGTCATATCTTGTTAAATAACAGAAATATTAGACTTCCTGGGACCATTGAGCCACTCCAAAATGTTTGTCTGCCAAGGGGTTGGAACTGTCAAAACTGTCTGGCGATTAAGCAAATATCTTTTATAGGTACCCAAGTAACATACTCAGCTTTTACAAAAAAGATGAAACTTAAGTTTCATTCTTCAACCTTTGGTACCGGTTCCTGCCAAAGCCACTATGAGTCAAAGTTCATAGTCTATCATCGCTTCTATGTTATCTATGTTAGGAGCATGTAGGTACTTTTGCAAAATAACGATGGTCTGCTGCTCACAGACTCTTGGACTATACCAATAAGAACTGATTATAAACATCGCTTTGTAATTAAAACATACCATTTCTAAACTGATAGGGAGGTGGAGGTCTTGGAGCTGGTGGTGGATCCTCAAACTGCTGTAACCATTCGTACAGCTGCTCTAAATCCCTTAAACTTTGCTGTCTTTCAGCTTCCTCACGCGCAGCCACATCTTCTAAACTTTCCATGACTGGTATGATTTAACTTAATCCGATATTTGGATAAATACAAATAGTCGAAAAAGAATTCATTATAGTCACAAATGGTATTTTATTGAGATGTATTTTAATTTTAATTCTGTAGGGAAGGTATCACCACTTACTTTAAATTACGGATTTTAAATTTAACGAAAATTTTAAAACGTTTTAAAATGTGCTTTTTTGTGAAAATAATCACTTATTTTAACAAAGAATTAGTTTTAGTTTCAAAGAAGATATTTTCACTAATGATATTGCAGCTTATATTTTTTGTTTTACTTCTAGATGTTGCTTAGTCTAAAGGAGGCAATTCTTACTTGGTCCTAAAATAATCATATAGGTACGTTACAAGGTACTGAAATCTGTTTATATTCGTTTTAGAAAAACACCTAGAAAATATTCATGGTTACTCACTTTTAAACCATGTTTTCTCAAACGATGATATACAGGGTGCCCCAACTCAATTTATACAAGTAATGTCTTGGTCCCTGTACAAGATATAAAAATAACCTTTAGATCAAAAATGTTTATTTAGAAACATTTATATTATGGGCAGTATTAGTTAATATACAAGGTATGTCAAAATACAGTTTTCATTGTTAAGTAGTTTTTTTTAATGGAACACCTTGTATATTTTAACAAATTTTGTCTCTATTAAAGTCTATATTAAAAAGTATGACACACTATACGTCCATTATTACTGCATGTTGATATACTTATTAACGGTTAAAAATAAAGAAAGAAAATAATATTTTGGTTTTAATTACTTTTAAATAATTCGGCCAGTGACAGAGTGACGAATAATATTATAACTTGTAATTAATTACCTTTCCTTGTTTTTTTATTTTATGCTTATGTAAGTAAATATGTATCTAAAATAAACTAAATAGCTGACCTACCTATTAGTCGTTTTTACAATAAAAGGTGAATAATTACATGTTACCATTTTGTTTGGCACTTTGACATTGACAGCATTATTTAAAAAGCAGTTAAAACCAAAATATTATTTTCTTGCTCCACTTTAAATCGGTAATGAGTATATTATTATACTGTTAATATCTCAAAAACCAGCAATAATTGATGTATAGTGTGATTTACATTTTTAATGTAGAATTTAATAAAAAGTCAAAATTTGTAAAAAAACAGACAGGGTGTTTTAAAAACAAACGTACCTGACAATATTAATTCTGTTTTTTGACACATTGTATATTAACTAATACTGTCAATAAAGTAAGTGTATTTAAATACACATTTTTTATTTTAAGTTTATTTTTGTATCATCTACAGGGGCTAAGTTATTACGTGTTTAAATAAAGTTGGGACACTCTGTACAGATTATAGTACGACTAAAGGATACATATTATTTAAGAATTTCTTAGCTAAACCTCAGGTACGTAGTAAAAGTATCAATTGTTTACCTTTTTCAAAAGCATCGCAGATTTGTCTAGTTTTAATGTATTGGGTTTTGCTATGCAAGTTTTGTTTATTTTGTTATAAATATGCTAATAAATTATTAACAAATCAGTTAATTATATTTTTACGTAGAAACTATCCGGTTTTAAGTTTTATTAGTTTTATTTTTACCATGGGTAATTAAATCCTTAAGCATATTTTGATTTTACTTCTAAACTACTCAATGCTTTAGAAAAAATGTATCTACTGGGTTGGTAAAAAGTACCGCAACTTTTAAATATCTTAAAAACCGCTAAAGCTACGTTTTCTATGGTGTTTCAGACATGTGGAATAAAATAGGGATATCGGCACTGTTGCCAGATTTCCCAATTTTGTACTTTTTTAATAGAATGTCCCATTTATTTTTATTGCATTAAAGTGAGCGGATCAAATTTAGTAAATTTCTAAATTTTAAAAATTATGCCTTTATTACTTGCCGAGATATGATACGTAGTACTTCTCGTAGTAAAGTATTTGTTTGCCCAAATATCTTTAAAACCGCTAAAGCTGTGTTTACAAATTTTGGTATTTAGGGGTTTTTCGGGCATGCCTTATTGATCAGCGATATAAGCATTGTTGCCAAATTCTAATAAAGTTGTGGTGATGTCATATCCCGGTAAATGGTTAAAAGATTAAGTTTAAATTTTTTAAAATTTAAAATCTTAGTAAAGTTGGCACGCTGTTTTTATTGCAATTAAACTAAATTAGGCCTTTCATTTAAAATACCAAAATTTTTACATATAGCGCAAAACTGGAAAATCTGGCAACAATGACAGTATCGCTGTTCAATTCGACTTGCCCCAGAACCCCTTAAATACCCAAATTTGTAAAAGCAGCTTAAATGGCTTTAGAGATATTTGAGCGCATATGAACTTTTAACCTAAAATGTGGTGTTGTCATATCTTAGCGGCCAATAAATATACAATTTTGAAAATTTGTAAACCCTTTAAGTTTAACTAGCCAAATTTATTGCAATAAAAATATAGGGGGCATTCTATGTAAAAAAAAAACGAAAAGATACGTTTAGCACGAAACAGGGAGATCTGGCAACAATGCCGATATACCTATTTAATTCCTTATGCACGATACCTTTCAAACACCAAAATTTATAAATGTAGCTTTAATGGTTTGAAAAATATTTAAGAGTTGCAATACTTTTGACTAACCCAGTATGTGGTCCATTGAAATGTAAATAAATAAAAGCCCATAAATTAAAAAATAATGATAACAAAAAAGTTATTTGCGTATATTAAACAATTTAATGGTAACAATTTATTAGCAATTAATACACTGTCATTTTTTCCCGTTTTATTACCCATTTAGTTCGTGCTTTTGATGCAAATAATAGTAAAAAATTTCTCATTTTGGTCTATATTGACATTATATTTCATATAGACCCTGTTTTTTCAAATTTACATCGACAATTTTAAAATATTGGTATCCATGTCCCGTAAAAGCATACTACATACATATAACATACGTTGGAATTAATAGCATTTGCCAAAATGGACTATTATATAGGATGTCCAGAAAAGTAAGGTCAAAAATTATACTGGGGATAGAGTGAGCCAACTAACCAGAACTAACTAAAATAATGTTAGTACGACATATAAAAAGAGTTCTATCGCAATTTGTTTGACCTTGAAACTTGGTATATAAAAAAATTAATTATAACTTTTGAACTGTTGCCACAGTACCAATGGTATTTGGGATACTAAATAAACTCATAATAATGCTTCTTTCCATAGGTAAACAGTAACAGTAAGTCGATATTATACAGGGAGCCACGTTTTTTTTAATTTAATGTATGCATTTTTAATACTGGTGACAAATTAAACATTTTGTTTTGACCGTTTTTCTTAAAATCGCATTTTAAATCCAGTCATACCAGCATTTTGTATGTAATAAAAAAACCCATTTTTATGATAAAATTATTAATATGTGGTAAAATTTATAAAAACGGTGTTTATGAGCCTCTTAAACTTTATAATACAGTTTAAAACTGTTTTTTCGAATTTTACCATATTTTAAAAATTTTCTGGGAAAAATGGAATTTTTTATTACTTACAAAAGCTGGTATGTCTGGACTTAAAATGTGATTTTATGAAAAACGGTCCAAGATATCGATTTAAATAAGGTATACCTTTTTTATACAAAAATAATGAAGGAATCAAGCGGTCAAAGCAAAATGTCGAATTTTTCACCAGTGTTAAAATTGCATACAATTATTTAAAAAAAAGTCGCATCCTGTATAGTTCCAACTTACTGAACAGCCGTTTTCCTATCAAAAGAAGCAATACTATGGGGTTATTTAGTAGCCCAAATAATATTGGTACTATGTCAACAGTTCAAAAGTTATAATTGAAATACGATTTTTTGAACCAACTTTAAAGGTCAATATCTCCCTAACGAAACGCCATAGAACTTTTTTTTATATGAAGTTCAAACATTATTTTGGCATAGTGTATACCTCTATCATTTTTGACCTCGCCTTTCCGCACACCCTGTATACAGTGAGGACCTAAAGTCCGTCGCTTTCCTTTTAAATTTTGAACCGTTCCGTATATTTTCAAAAAACTTTAAATGATAATAAGGCAAGGCGCAAATTAAAAACACGTATAACGCGTGCGACGCGACGCAGCAAAGCACGTACTTTTGTAACATATGAAATTAAATTATACAGCGCAAATTAAGTAGCGACGCGTCTCCTCGCGTTGATTTTTGTGACAGTGATATAGTTTCTCGCGTCGACACGCGTTAGACGCGTCGCAATTTGCGGCTTGCCTAAAAGACAAAAGTCTGCAATTTTTGACATATTAAAGGCAGCTCTAAATGTCAAGCTGTGCGCCATTTTGGAATATTTTTTAAAAGGAAAGGGGGTCGTGTGGCACATCATTTTAAAGCTCCTGACAAGTTTTTATAAGCCCAGAATGTTAAGTCAGTACCTTTACATACTATAAAATGGCAGTATTTTAATAATTACCTGAATACCATTTTTAAATGTAATATTTTCGAAAATAATAAAGATTAATGTAATAAATGTATCTTCTTAAAGCTTATTTAAAAATATGTTTTATGTTTAAGAAAAGTTAATCGAATAATAAATAATTTAAATATAAATAATTATTAAGAATAATTTAAACAACCCTTATCACTTCTGATATACATAGAATAGGTTTCTAAAATACAGTGTTTTTAATAAGCATAGCACATGGCTTCATTTTTTTGTTAAGTAGTATTAACAAACTAATTTTTATTTAGCTTATCCTTGGCAATATGAAAAACTAATTTTATTTTGTAAATGTTATTATTAACATCACACATTAACTAATAATGTTGTTTTGCAACTGTTAATGATTAAATAAAATGAAAATTGCTTTTAAAGAAGTCTTATAACATATTCCATAATATGTTGAAATGTAAATTTCTAAAAATGTTCAGTTATGACTGTTTCGGCAAATGTGTTATTTATTTTAATTTGCAAATTAGTTATGGGTACACTTTAAAATCACTTGGCAACGCTGCGTGAGAGCACGCTCTCTCTTTCTTTCAAGCCGCCAACGAATGTAACAAAAATATTTTTTACTCCATGTATTTTGTCAGTTTTTACGATAATAAACGTTAAAACAATAAATATGGTAATTCATCATTGAATGGTAGATGTTTCTACAATGGCAATAGATATATTTATACACTGAAAAAAATGTATTCTGAATGTACAAAGCTTGATGTGGAATATGGTTAGCCACAGTTGGACGTAATAAAATAAGATTTAAAGTTTAAATAAATTGTTAAAAAATATTTGTAAATTAACATAGCCTATGTATGTGATAATAAACTAAATAAGTATTACTTTTAAAACTAAAAAAGTATTCAATTTACTGTAGTATAGTTATGTAAATTTACAAATATTTTTCACCACCTTTAGTTAAGTTTTGTTGTAATAATTTTTGTTACCTGTGGCTAAAATTACATACGTTAAATGTTGCAAATTTACATAATATATTTTTTCAGTATAATCATCAGCATGTCTGTCAAAATCTTATTACTTTGTATTACACATTCCAAAACACTAACTAAACACGCCTTTAATCACGTAGCCAAATAGTTAATAGTTAAATTTAGAAAAATATTTTTTATTATTTATATTTTTATTAAAATTTTATGTATATTTTCAAAACTTACATGTGATATAACAAACAATGAACATGTAATATTTATAAAAACCTAATAATTTTATATAATAATTTTGTATAAATAATACGTTTAAATAGAAATATCTTAAACAGGGTTACTCATAGCGATATATTTTAGACATACCTTTTTCGTGCAAGAATATGAAAAAATAAAAAAATAATAGCTTGATCATAATATCACTAGACAAAAAAAATGGCATTTTAAAAATAGGCAAAGAACTGTAAGTATCCTCCTCTACATTTAACGAATACATTAGCAAACTTTAATTTCTTAATCTGAAAAATCCCGTTTTAACGAATTTTATAAAAAAATTATTACTAAATGAGATATTTTAAAATAACTAAAAAATAGGAAACTTTGACAACCCGTATTCCGCAAACGATTATCATTTTTGAGTAAATTGCATTAGATCATTATATTTTGACCCGGAACTACTGGAAGCATTTTGTACAAACATTTTAGATGCACCCTGTGTACAAGCCTTTGCGGTCAGTCATAGAGATAAAAATATAATAAACTTTTTCACTTTATATTTACCTATCTTGTTAGAATATCGAAGAAGTTAAACTAACACAGCTGATATAGCTTTTTTTAATTAACATAGCAAATTTTAAATTTATTGATGCATAAATGCTAGTTTTCATTAACTCAAGTAAATATTTGAACGGAGTGCGTTTGTTCTATTTTTAAACTTTATTACAAAAGTTTTTTTAACATAAAAGCAAGTAATAATGAGCTCAGCAATTTCCTCTAAAAATAGCCACGCAACCCATTGACCCATTCTAGAGACTAGTGGGAGCTGAACTGAATACTGAATGTTCCTTTCCCGCTTTTAAGTTTAAATAGGTATTATTTATATATATTATAAAATAATATAAATTAAATTAAATTTGGTAATTGCTTTTAAAACAAAAAATTTAAATTGTATCTTTATACAGTTGTCGCCATAATTGTTGAACCATAAATAATTTTTTTATTTTTAATTTTTTTAAAAGTTATTGTTCCTTTTCTGCTTTTAAGTTTAAATACGTATTATTTTTAAACATATAATAAATACAATTAAATTTGTTAATAGCTTTTGAAACAAACATATAAAATGTATTTTTATACAATGACCGCCATAATTGTTAAATCAAGAACATTTTTATTTTTTATTAAAAAAAAATGATTGATTCTTTTCTGCTTTTAAGTATAAAAATTTACCATTTAAAAAAATATATTAAATAAAATTGAATTTGTAAATAGCATTTAAAAAAATATATAAAATTTATTTTTATATACTGAGCGGCATAATTGATGAACCATGTAAGAAAACTTTTTTATTTTTTATTTTTCAAAAAAGTATTGTTCCTTTTCTGCTTTTTGAATTTATAAAAAGTTTCTAAAACAAATATATTTTTATACAGTAAGCGGCATAATTGTTGAATCATATAAAAATACCTGTTTATATATATCAGAAATCTCTGCATATGCACAAAGTTGGAATAAATTCTAGCCTAAACGAGTGCGATGCATTTTAAGTTACTTAAAATAAAAAACGTAAACATATGCTTCTTTTTTATTTAATTAGGCTAAAATTTAAAAGTCACTTTAAAATAATGTTTGACATCGTTTTTGTCTTTTAGAAAGGGTCTTTATTTTAAAGAGTTTTAAATTTATTTGTATGTCTTTGTACAGTGTTTATAATAATCCTAAAATAAAACTTTAAACTTTTGTGGAAATCTTTGTTATTGCCATAATCCCATTAAATTTTATTTTTAAAGATTTAAACAATAAAACAGCCTAAATGGCTTTCCTGGTAACCTTTAAAATTTACGATAACCTGGTACTACCTTTTTGTTTTTAACGGCGATATGATACCAAGAAACAAACGAAGACAAACAGACTTACAGACGATAGAAGAAAATTAAAAACATTGTTTTTCTAGTTATCAAATCTACTATATGGTTTTTTAGGCAACCAAGAATTCAATAAACAGTTTTAAAAAATTGAACCGACTTCAAAACAATAATAAAACTCACTTAAAAGTAAAAGAAAAAATAAAAAGTCGGGTAATACTATATTATGGTATTAAGCTTTTGTTAAGTTATTAACATTAACTAGTTTAGCATAATGTTATTACCAGACTTTTTTGTTTAATTATATCTTACTTTTTAGTTTATTATTATTAGTATTAAATCGGTAAAAATACATTAAAAAACACAACTACAGCAAAAAGTACAAGCATGTGTAGTTTAATTGGTTTGACGAATTAAAAAGCAATTAAAAAAAAGATTTAAATAACCAGAACTAGCCATGACCCCCAACGTGACAGTTTTGCATGACCGCCTGTAGCTTTTTTACCCAATCAAATTATACATGCTTGTAATTTTTATTGTGGTTTAAAAAAGACTACTAGTACCTCTTTTAGTTTGGTGAAAAGGTTAATTTTGTTTCAAGGTTGTCGATTTTGAATACGCTCTTTTTATCGGGCATATTTCCTACCTAAAGGCAGCTTTGCCGCACGAACAACGTACGGCAGAGAGAAAAAAATAGATATAGTACCTTTATTTATGGTATCACCTCAAAAGTACATTGTTTCAAATATAAAAAACAAATTAAAACCGGTTCACAAACGCCGGAGTAATCGCGTAAGATACAAAAAAAACATATAGGGGAATTGAGAACTTCTTCGTTTGTAAATACGGTTAAAAGAAACTTAACAATATTTTAGGTGATTATTTAGGATTAAAAATATAATTTATTGTTCGCTTCCGTTTTCGGAGTTACCTATTCATGATTTTGACATTAAAATGCATTGAAATTATTAGCACACATTCGTTATGTCAAGTTTTTTATTATTGAATGTTCTCGGTGTACTATCTCCGAAAACAGAATAAATACATTATTTAACAGAAGTGTATGAATTTTAAACAGACCGTGTTTTCGCATATTTAACAATTATGAAAACAATGAAAAAAAAATATTAATAAAGTTAATATAGGTATGAACCTACCAGACTTTTTTTTGTTTAATTATGTTTTACTTTTTGGTAAGTTTTATTATAGTTTCAAAGTCAGTTTAATTTTTTTAACTACTTATTTTTGCTTTTGAGTTTATTATTATTAGTATTAAATCGGTAAAAATACATTAAAAAAACACAACTACAGCAAAAAGTATAAGCATGTGTTGTTTAATTGGTTTGACGAATTAAAAAGTAAAAAAAACACGCTTTATATGCAACCGAACTAAAATTAGAAAATAATGTTTCATTACAAGAAAAATATTGTAACTTCATAGTAAAAAGCGTGGGGTGCTTACTACTTTTCATAATTTCTCCATCATAGATATTTGCCAATACTAGATAATTATAACATTTAATATATTAAGCACCCACGCTTTTTTACTACAGAAGTTACAATATTCTTTGTAATGAAAAATTATTTTCTAATTTTTAGTTCGGTTGCATATAAAAGCGTGTTTTTGTTTTTTAAACTATTAATTATTTTCATTTTTAGTTCGTTATATCAATTAATTTTTTTAAAAATAAATGTTCTCTTGAAAGGAGCAACTATGATTTTGCCCAATATCAAAAACATTCCTATTCTCACTATATTCCCCGTCTTTTTGCACAAAATTCTTAATATAACAGTAAATTAGAACATACTATTTCATTAAGCAGCAAAAGAAAATAACCAGCCCCTTTTTTTATTAGTTCTGTGCCTGTATATCAAATTTGGTCAAAATGGGGTTGCTCAACTTTCGAAACAATTACCCAATTTGCATAAATAAGACAAATATTTTTAAAATATTACCTTTTTAAACTAAATTATAGGTTATGTGATTTAGGAACTATTTTGCTTACGAATGATTATTCTGGCTGCGGAGGACCATGTTAATTATTTATTTGCTTCTTGTATTTCAATTAAAGTGTATACTTTGTTTTTAATAGCTTAGTTAACTGATTTTTCAACTTTAATTTCACATTAAAGGAATTTTGAGGTATGTTATGACTGTGAATTTTGTCAGATGTCAGTTGGTAATACAGATTTCTGTTTTATGACCGCCTGTTTTAAAAAACAAGTGAAGGTTATTCGTTCGTTAAAAAAAAACAGATGAAGGTTATACGCTTCCCGGAACGGATACGTTCAGCGAACGAATGAGTTCAATTTAGCAGAATTGAGCCCCTGTCCCCAACCCGTCGGCAAATGTTGTCAAGTTCGATTATTCAATTGTCTAATCTGGCGCATCCCACGCCAGAACGTACGATTTTTCACTTTTCCGGTTTTCCTGGAAAATGCTGGAACTTAACGGGATACTGTTTTTAAATTATTGCATCTTCATCGGTCCTTGATACGTGTGCAAAGTTTCAAAGAAATCGAATAGCTGGAAGTTGGTTAAAATTAGGCTCAAAGATTCCGTTACATAGATAGACAGATGGATAGATAGTTACAACCCAAGTTAATAAAAGGCCATGACCCCCAACGTGACAGTTTTGCATGACCGCCTGCAGCGCTTTTAACCAATCAAATTACACGTGCTTGTGATTTTTATTGTAGTTTAAAAAAATACTACTAGTACCTCTTTTTAGTTTGGTGAAAAGGTTAATTTTGCTTCAAGGTTGTCGATTTTGAATACGCTCTTTTTATCGAGCCTATTTCCTACCTAAAGGCAGCTTTGCCGCACGAACGTACTAGCGGAGAGAAAAAAATATATATAGTACCTTTATTTATGGTATCACCCTAAAAGCACACTGTATCAAATAAAAAAAATCCGGTCCACAAACGCCGGAGTAATCGCGTAAGATACAAAAAGAAACATACAGGCGAATTGAGAACTTCTTCGTTTTCTAAATACGGTTAAAAGAAACTTAACAATATTTTAGGTGATTATTTATGATTAAAAATATAATTTATTGTTCGCTTCCGTTTTCGAGTTACCTATTCATGATTTTGACATTAAAATGCAATGAAATTATTAGCACACATTCGTTATGTCAAGTTTTTATTATTGAATGCTCTCGGTGTACTATCTCCGAAAACAGAATAAATACATTATTTAACAGGAGTGTATGAATTTTAAACAGACCGTGTTTCCGCATATTTAACAATTATAAAAACAATGAAAATTAAAAAAAAAATTAATAAAGTTAATATAGGAATGAACACGCTTTAAAAAATGATAAAATTGATTTTTTAAAAATCAAAATACAAAAAAGAGTTATTTTTGAATCCGGTGAGTGTGAGTTACTTCTTTGTAAATTTGGGTTGGGCGCTGGTAGCTGATTTGAGGTCGAGCAGACATTTGGTAGCTTCTTCGACAGAAGCAGCCCTATTTTGGGGCGGCTTAAGGGGTTGGGAGGGTTTCAGAGGTTCAAAAAGGGGTATTTTACTATTTTTCTTTAATATATACAATAATAAACTTTATTTAAAAAATTCAGTATTTCAAACATACATATTTAAACAGTATTTTGGAAAAATTTTATTTAAAAAATCTGAAACTCAGCAGTTGGTACCTTGATGTCCCAAAAAAAGCTCTCGCCGTGGATAGCATAACTTATTATTGTTTTTTTTTAATGTAAAAAAAAAATATTTTGTCAGAACATAAATAAATCTTGTTATTGTACAAATGAAAAAATAATATTATAATTTAAATTTTCGACAGACCTTGAACAAAAAAAAAAACAAATTTTTTGATCAAATTTTAGCTATATCTTGGCCCAAAAAAATTAATTGTAAGGATAATAAATAATTTTTTTCGTTCAATCTTTTGATAATGTTATTTCAAAGGTGTGTGCAAAATTTAAACAAAATCGCTTTATAACTTTTTAAGAAATCGTGTCTATCGAATTAAAAAATCGAGTTTTGACATAAACGCGTCAAAAAGTTTTAAATGTTGCACTGACTTGGTTGATGGGTAAGACATCTAAAGAGGGCCTTAAAGTTTTATTTATATCGATTTTAAATTTTAGAAGAATAAACATATTGTACTATTTAATAAGACAAAAAAACAATTATTTTTTAAAAATTTTAAACCCACCAAACTCCTTAAGCTCCGGTTTACAATGTATATGTATACAGGGTGGCCGCCGAGGTATCCGATATACTTTAAATAACAATTCTATTACTAACTTTGGGAAAAATGATTTAATTTACTTATATACACAATATTAAATTCATTTTTAATTTGTTTTCAAATATCTTTTTAACAGCTCTTCCGGACTGATGTTAGTCTAGAACTGAATATTGATTAAGATTTTTGCTTTATTTTACCATCAGCATTTTTCTGTTAAACGACTTAACCTGTTATTTCCATAGAAATTAAAATTTTAGATTTCTATACTTAAAAGTAGCTTAAGTTGTATTTACTTTTAACAAAAATACTCACAGTAAGTAAAGAGCAATTAAGCAAATGTAAGAGTATTTTGTGGTATAGTGTTAAAAATGGAAGGAATTATACTGTGGCACTAAGAATAATTTTTGTATGTAGTTTAAACTATAAGGTTTTTATACCGTGCACAGAGGAGAGCACAAAAACAACATGCATAAAAGAAACCTATAATTTGGATGGATGGTACTAGATTAAAAGGAATAATGTCGAGGGTGTGCCACTTTGACTGCAACAGAAGGGTATCTCAGTTATTATTAAAAGATAGAACTATGATAAGAAGCTTACGATCTTTGCGTACCTGAGCTATTTTTTGTGAAACGAAAGATGCCATAAACAAAGCCGGAATAGCCCTCTAAATTCTGAGCTACAGGGTGATTTTGAATAATAACGTATCAAAAAGTAAAAACTGATTCTTATATAATTTTTTTGTAGAATGCAGTGGTGTAGTTAGATTTTTTCCAAATATATATATATTTTTTGAAATATTGACCAATGTTGGGTTTTATATAGAACACTCTGTATATTTGCCAAAAAAATAAATTGATCTTTTTACAAGCTTTTTTTTAAATATATTTATATTTCATATCCAGAATTTTGTAGTTGGTCATGCAAAACAAATAACTTACCAGTTTTTTACTGACATGATTACTGTAGAGATGCTTGCGTCACGACTTTTAAATTGAATTTTGCTTTTAAACTTATTAATGTTTATTTTTATTATATAAACCAAGGTAGGTGGTTCTTTCTGGTGAAAATTCTTAATCAGTAAATGGTTTTTATTAAACATGTTTTTAATTTATTGTAAGCATATTCGATTTGATTTATTTTTATCCTAAAAATACGTTTTTGTTCTATGTTTTTTGAATCAAGAATAAACTAAATATATTATGCTAACAATAAATCAAGAAAATTATTTATTGTAAACTATTTACAAATTATTAATGTTGCTCGTGTAAATGCTACATACCCAGATTACTGTAACAAAAGGGAAAAACACAGTTAAGTAAAAAGCCTAAAATCAATTTTAAAATTTGCAACGTAAGCACCGCTACAATAATCAAGTAAATAAAAAACTGTTAACTGATTGTTTGCATAGCCTACCGCAAAAATTTTAAATGTGAATTATGAATATTGGGAATTTTGTTCTTGGTTTATAAAATAAACTTACAGCGTTATATATTTTTAAAAAGCTTGTAAAAACGTAAATTTACTTTTGACAAATAAACGGGGTATTTTATTTAAAAAAAAACATCATTGTCAATATTTTAAAACAAGTTATTTGAAAAAATCTGACTACGCCACTGCATTCGACGTTAAACGTAAAATAAGAATCCTTTTACCTTTTCAATAGGTTATTCGTCCAACTGAGACGCCAAAGGGTATCTGAAGATGCAAAATTTTCAGAATCACTGCAGTCTTTTCACGTGAAACCAATGATGGCTATGATAGCAACTTTTAATAAAACTAAAATGACAGTAAATGTTTTTTTTCTTACTCTTCTGACAAAGTAACAACTAGACCAACTTCCTTTCGCGTTTACTTACAATAACTAAAAATTTCATTTCAAGACAAGTTAAGTAAAAAATAAAAAAAATTGAATAGAAGAAAAAATATGCTTTATTGAAGAAATATGCAAGGGTAAGCTAAATAAATAACACAGGTCCACAAAATAAAAAAGTGGTCTGCGCTGGGTATCGAACAATTTATATTTATACGTATTTTTGTCCGCTGAACACGAATTTTTAAGTAAAGCTATGGGTCAAGCTCCAAAAAGCCAAATTGCTGGTGCCAAGGGCGCACTTTTAAACGTCCTTAATCCGCTTTGTTTATGAAAATCGACTTAGTCCTTCCACACTTACAAGCCCCAATATCAGTACAAATCGCACTGTTTGTGACGGTATTTAAGCCAAATTCTCGCCCGGTTCTAGAGTGTGAAACGGATGGGCTGATTTTCCAAAACAAAGTGGCGTTAGAAGAAAAACAAGTTTAAAGCAAGGTGATGCCAATAAATTCTTGAATTGGGAAAATGCTAGAATGCCCCCTTGGCACCAGCAAAGTTTGACCCCTAGTCTTGACTTTAGATTTGTGTTCAGCGGGAAAAATACCTGAGAAAATTTTTCTCCGATACCCAGCACAGACTACTTTTTTATTTTGTGGATCAGTGTAATTTAAAAAAAAGTAAGCAAATAAATACAATTTGCAAATAGGAAAACCACATTTTATTTTGTATGCGTAATAATAGAATAAAAAAATGTGATAGACTTATTTAGTTTTTTCACGAAGTACTGCCTATTTTATATTAATATTTTTTATTTGCCTTACAAAAACAAATACAAACTTTCAGTTTTTAGCAGTTATTGAAAGCTTAACTAAAATATAAAAAATATGTTTATCGGGACACATAGTCAAACTCGATATCATTAAATGTAAGGCTTTTCTGTCAGACTTATGTTTTTCGGCTATTTGGCCGGCGTCTTAGATTTTGTTAATTTGATGTTTCACCAGCGCGAGTGGTTGGCATCCTCAGAAGGTTCTTGATAGACTACATACTATAGTAGGACTTTTTATGCAAATATTATTTATTTTTATTTTTTAATAGCAAAGTTGTAATATTTTAATTCTTGGTGATGTATAAAAATTTATAAATTTTAAATAATCAATAATTAGCAATTTGGGACTGATTTATTAACCATATTTAAAAAGACACGTAGGTTTCATGTTGAACTGTGTGTATTTTTTAAATGTTTTTACCTATTACCCCGATTCTATTTTGTTTGACGTGATAACGTCTTATAATTCGATGAAGCCGGCTGCACACATAAAAGAACATGACTCGTGCGCCGCGCCGCTTCATTTAAAGCTTGAAGTGCAAGCGAGAGCGCAGAAGAGGCACAATCGGCAGCGTTCGACATCTGTTGCTTTCCTACTTTAAGCGGTCAGCCTGCTATACAATAATACATTTACATGTTTGGTTAAGTAGGAAGTGCAGTGGAAAGTGAATGTGGTGTAAATTGTTTAATTTTCTTTTGAAAAATGCAACCACTTCATTAGTATTTTCTTATGACGTTATCACATTCAACCATCGTCAGTAAACCGACTTTGCAGACAACCGATTTTTTAAACAGCGTGTTTCCTAGTTGCGGTAAGAAAATTTAAGGGCATATTTTATAAAAAAAAAATCATATAAACATAGGTCCAGAAATGCTTTGTTTCTAAGATACCGGGTGTTAAACTTTAAAAGAAAATAGGGTTTTAAATAATATCTCAAATATATCTTACTAAATTTTAATAAAATTGGACTGTAGTATTTGTTAAAATAAAAATTAATTTAGCCCTATTTTAATTAAAAAGACCGTGGAACGCATCGAAGCTATTATTCTTGACAAAAGAAGGTTCGGCACTGACTTTTTGCAAATTTTAAGTGTTTTTTGGATGCAGCACCCAAAAATACAACTTTTTGTATTTTCATATTTTAAGGTAGCTTGCGTAGTTTTTAGGAGAATAAATAAAATCCCCCAAACTGCATAATTCTGGACTATACAAAAAAAACATGAGGGCATTTTTTGCTTTTAAATATTAAGTGTTATAACTTTTTATTAGCAATTATGTAACAACAGCAACAAATTTTTAATTAAACAACGTTTATATTTAGTCTACAAATTTTACTGAAAAAAGTGGTTTAGAAATTTTAGGGATTTTTAAAAAGTTGAATACCTTGTATCTTAAAAACAATAAAATTAAGGACCCGTGTTTATATGAACGGTTTTTAAAAAATGGCTTACAAATACTTTCTTAAATTTTCTTATTGTAGTTAGGAAATACCCTGTATATAAAATTGTTTTACTTTAAAAAAAAGTATATATTAAAATAACTAAGTAAACAAAAGCGTTTTATAGATGTTATTTATTTGGGTACATGCCAAGTCAAATTAAACAACCAAAAGTCACCGTTGTCTTAGCGTGTACCCAGATAAATAACATCTATTAAATGAATCCGCCAAACCATTATAGAGCATATCTTCAAAAGCGTTTTATACTTTAATAACATAGATACGTTGTTACCGACTTTTTAAACTTTTTTCAGCTATTAAAGAGATTTTTTAATTCTAATAAAATCGGTTTATTTTTTTTTACTTTAACTTTCCTAACTTGGGAATTGTAATTTTAATTCTCCATTTAAGAACCTGATAATTGAATTTGCTGTCAGTTTTAAATAATCTCATTTAACGCCACGTTTTTAAGAATTAAAAATAAAATTATTTCGATTATTAAGTTAAATAAAGCAGGCCTTAAGTACAGGTACAGGTAAATAATAAACATTTTTTTCTTCGTTAAAGTGAGGTTTGTAAAAAAGTATATTTTTAATTAAAAAAGAAATTAAAAGTGTTTTGTTTTTTAATTTTTAACTTCATTTTTGAGTGGAATAAGAGTTACTAAACTGTGAGGCAAGTCTGCAAGTCTTATTCAGAGACTTGCCTATTTAGATAGACTTGAAGGCATGTCTCACCATGTGTATGCCCAATAACGTTGAAAAGTTTCTCCACTCTTCTTCAGTTTTGGTAATGTTTGGTTTAACTTTAGGTGTGTATTCTGTATTATAAAGTAGGTCTTGCGCTTGTCTATTTTGTTAAACATTTAAATTTACAACGACTAAAGGTCTGGCCACACATAATCGCACCAAGGCCGCACCGAGCCGGGATTCACAATGATAAAGGAAAGTGTGGCAAATTAATTTGGAAAAATTCAAAAGCACTTTAAATGCCCTCAACATTAAAAAAAAAAACATTTTTGTCAAGCTAAGTCTATTGTTTTATGTATGTACTAGCTATGACTCCCGGCTTCGCTCGGGAGTTAATATGAGACCCAAATAACCGTTGTTCTGAATGAAGTCGAAATACTCACACTTAATTTCTAAGTTGAAGGGTTGAAAGAGTCCTTATATCTTTAAAAATGCGCCCTTTAGGGTAAAACGGGAACTTTCTTGTTCGAGGGGGATAAAGGGCTATCACACTATACGTAGTACAATGTATAAGCCCCTTTATCGTATCGGGACTCCTTTTCAAGTTTTATCGGCACGCACATTTTATCAACTGAGTTTTATTATATATATAATGATATCTTCTTGTTTAAATAAAACACAATTTCCTACTTATCTCTGTTCCCTTTTATCAAAACTTTAGTGTTGTATAAGTAAAACCTTATTTGTAAAGATTTATTTTTTGATCAGGTGTTATGTAAAGCGTTGGTTATACTAACAGACTTATATTACTGCAATTCTATTAAATACAAAACTTTTTGCACCGCATCCCCTACATTTCCCAAGCGAAACGCACGGCGGCGGACTCGTTACGGTTATGTGTGGCCACACATTTACTAGTATTTTAGTTAAAATCGTGCCTGATACAGTAAACATAAACAAGAACTTTTTTGCTAGGCCCGCTGGAGTCAAATTATTTTAAAAAATGTTAGTTGTGGAAAAGACCTTTTAAAATATTTCCAATGTTTGCAACAGATGGTTTTGATGAGCAGAAAAAATTATTCCAATACAGTTCTGCTTTTTTTATGTATTCGACCCTCGAAACATAAAAACGGCCATCCAATAAGCGGTCTTGTATAGGGCAATATTAATAATGGGTCAATAGGTTTGTTGGCTATTTTCAGAAAATCTTTCTGTGCTGTGTACGTGCCTAGCTATAGGTTAAAAACTTTTAATATAAATTCTATAAATAGAGATATGGATCACTAGGTCTGGTGTTTGCCGACGATTATTTACTATTCAGTATTAGGCTAGCCGCGCACTAGTAACTTTTTACTGACCAAAATAAAAGTTGCTTAACCAAAAAGTGGTTAATAAATTTGTGTTTCGCGCACTTGTCTTGTAGAATGTTGCTTTGTTAACATGGATTTTACTAAGGCAGAGAGCTCTTTGTACGAAATTTAGTTTTCTTTAAAAATGTCAATTTTTACATGAACAATTTGCGAGTTTTTCATAAAAAAACATTGTTTTCAAAATACTGTTAGTCGCGAAGATAAATAATATTAGCATTAACGACTCAAACCTTTGGGAAATATGTTTTTGTTACATTAAACTATATTTTAGATATCTTTTCAATAAAAAATAATTGTGTAGAACATTAAGTTTTACTATCTTTTTTACTGTACTACGATTTTTATACCTTGGTAAAAATGAAGTAATTAAAGTAATAGATAATAAAGTAAGGGGTGAAAATATGTTGTTCAACGTTTAAAGCCCGATTACATGGAAACGGAAAATTTTTCAATAAAAATATAGTTTTTTTTTTGGTCAGTGTAATGCATATATGTATTGAATTTTCTGATGATGCTTAAGACTGTAAAATAATTTGTCTGCAAATATAATATTACCAAAAATCTATTTTTTTCTGTTACTGAAAAAAGATTTGACTTTATTAATTAAACATTTAAACCGTAAGTAAAATGCTAAAGATATATTTTTTTAAATTATATAGAATTTGAAACAATTTTTTGCAATAGAGAGTCAAAATCAATCTGCAAAAGTTGTAAAAGTATAGACTGCGAAAATTTGAACAGAACTTATAAATCTGAATATTGTTAAGCCAAAACGAATAATTAAAATTTGTAAAAATAATACTACTAAAATTTGGAAAATGTCTTTTGTTAAAAAAACTCTGAGTAAATTTAGTCCTATCATAAAAAGTTAAAAATTTTATTTGTAATAAATAACTTTTTGGACCTAGTTGTGCAGTAGTTTAATAAACTTTTGTATTCTTTTAAAATAACAATATGTATACTGTATAGGTACGTTTTGGACATATAGGCGGTCCGGACGGGTCATGTCGCAAATTTTAGGCGTTGGAGAGTGACCCTAAATAATGTTAGTATTTCAGATAAAAAGTTTGAACAAAAACAACATTTTTTTATTTAAAAATTTGAAATTTTAAACCGTTTTTACAGTATCAACAATATTTGGGAACCTAACTAAGTTACGCCTTTTTTTAAGTGTATGCATTTTTGACGGAAGTAACAAATTTGACATTTTACTTTAACCGTTTGATTTTTTTCTAATTGTTTTTCTACAAAAAAGTTTAACCTTTATGAAAAGTATTAGAGTAAAAATATAAAAAGATGTAATAAGTAACCAAGCATATACAGGGTATTAAACCTGTACAAAATGTGTGTTATTTTTTAATATTTTAAAAATATCCTTTACCCAATTTTGTTTAAATTTAAAAATGTTATTAATAGTATAATAGCTAGATCATTTTATAGAACGGAAAAAGTGACAATGATAATGTGACATTTATTTTAAAATATCTCTTTATTTAAATTTAGAGAAAAAACTGTTTCGCAAAACTTTTTTCCAGATAATTTCAGAACGGCTGCAAATTTTTAAATTGTTTTAACGAAACATTGTTAATCATAGAAATGCACAACTTTGCCACAAATTAACCATCCCTGTACCTCGTAATTTGTAACAGCTTGTATTATTAGGTAAGGGGCGAGAATATGTGGTTTGCATAAATAAAAACACCACCAAAAGATTTTTCCAGACAGATTCTATTGTTGATCATTTCATCATCGTAAAGTTGTTTTCGTTCTTCTTATCTCAATTTGCGTAAAGCTTCTGACTAGAATTATTTATCCACGGCAGAAACAGGCAGATTTCCAGACTGATAAAAACATTTTAAAAGAAGTTTTGGGTAAGAATGTAAACGTTTTCTTTAAGGTTGTTACAAATTCGATTAAGTTTTTGTTAGAAGATAAAAAATTATTATTCGAAAATTTTATGAATTATTAAAATATTGAAAAAATCTATACACAAGGTTATATGGATGCCTTAGATGTTTCAGTCTAAAAAGAATATATAAGCGACTAAAATATTAGACATTAGAGATTGTTTTGCATAAAAAATTTAGGGGTAGAGGGTCGACCGGGTGATTTTTAACCATTACGCATAAATTTAAAAATTAATTTAATAGGACAAACAATGACTAATAATGAAAAAAATAGGTAAAATATTTTAATTAGGAAAATTATCAATTATTTCAGATAAAAAAAAACGTAAACTCCGAGGACAAATAACTAATAATGGAAGAACGGATTTTTAAACGATTTTACTTAACTTGACGCGTTTCCCATTCCAATGAAATAAAAAGTCTATAACCTAATAAACCCTTAAATATTAATAATTATATTATCAATTTAATTTGTAAAAAAATAGTATATTACATTACAAGTGTGGAAAAGGACTAATTTCACACGAGTGGGAATATTGTAGCACGAGGCGTTAGCCGAGTGCGACAAACCCACGAGTGTAAGAAAGTCATTTTCACACGAGTAGTGTACACTATTTTTCCTACGACCAAAAATTATTCACCAAAAAAAAAAATTAAAGTTTGTCTGTTCAGAAAAAATAAAAAACAATTGAGAACTTTGCAACACTAGGGTGATATTTACTTTGCAACACTAGTGTGATATGTACTTTTCCTCACTCTATTATACTGTTTTGACAATATTTTTACATCGAAAATCACCTACCTAGAAGCATTATATAACTTTTCTCATTTTGGAATTTAAAAAGGCCCTCACTTAATAAAAATTGTATGGTTTTGTTATGTAATAACGGTAATTGTTTAATACGGTTTTCTGCTATTATAAGGGTTTTTTAAAAATTATCGATACTTACATATTGTAGACACTCTTCTAAATAAAATGTAAGTGGTGCATATCCAAAATATTCCGTTTTTAAAAAATATCAGTAAACAAACTTACGCGACCGGGGAGTGAAAAGGGGTGCTGGGTGGGGTAAAATTGGTAAAACGTGTTAATGAAACTGAACATCACATGTAAAATTAAGTAAAAATTACAGTTTTTCCTCATATTTTTAAGAAAAAAATATAAAA
This sequence comes from Listronotus bonariensis, assembly GCA_014170235.1. Classification (NCBI taxonomy): domain Eukaryota; kingdom Metazoa; phylum Arthropoda; class Insecta; order Coleoptera; family Curculionidae; genus Listronotus; species Listronotus bonariensis. The sequence goes on from JACEGR010001433.1 coordinate 89,317, forward strand.
AATATGAAAATTGTAAATGCATAACCTAAAGTCCTAAAAGTAAGAAAAAACGACTACCAAACGTCAGTTACCATGCAAAATATGGAAAGCATTTGGCAACGTCGGAAGGGTCTGATTCTATTTATGAATGGATAAAAGAAAGTGGATTCATAAAGTGTGTATTAGCCTTAGGTTTAATTAGGGATTAAAAAAGATTTAACTAGTTGTTTGAGTACACCAAGAAAGAGAGAAAGGAATTTGATCTATAGGCTTTTTTTCTCTGGCGCTTTAAGTCGAACGGTCAAGCGGCAAGGCTGCCTCTATAAGGTGCGTGCTCAAAGGTAGAAGGGATATTTTTAATTTGATCTACTTACCTGACAACACTGTGCCACTGAGCGAGCTGTCAGTGAAAGTTGTTTTTTGTGGTAATGTCTATTTTTGTTTATGTTTTTATTTTTTCGGAAATTTTATTATTACTCTTTTCAATATTGGAAGAAAGCTTATACTGTGCAGTAACTTAACGTCAATAAGATGATTTTCGCTAATTTGGGTTCTACTGTTTAAGGTAAGTAAAAGCTTTTTTACTGTCACTACAATAATAATAAATAATATGTCACTTGCAAAACCAATAGCAGTTTTTAGAATGACATCATAATATATATCACACGAGTGTTGTAAAGTACTTTGCAACACTAGTGCTGTAAAGTACTTTGCAACACTAGTGTGATATAACGCATTTTCTATGCATGAAACCAGTGTGCTATTTGCTATTTTCACAAGTGGTCGTAGGAAAAATATATTTGTTAGCACTGGTAAGTTAATACTTTCATTTTGTTAAAAAAATACTGTAAATATTTTTTTTTCACGCATTCCACCTGTCATTTTACTTTTCAACACTAGTGTGATATTAATTGTTTTCTAAATGATTAAGAAGTGCGTTTTATGTCATTTTCGTGTGTGGTCGTGGAAAATAGTATATTACATAACAAGTGTCGAAAGTGAAAATCACTTTCAGCATGAGTCATGTACAATATTTTTCCTACGACCAAAAAATATTTATATACTAAAAATTCTAAGTTAGTTTTTTTAATATCATTAATGTCAACACAGACAAGATAAACTGGCAAAAAATTAGACGTAAATCGATGTCAGTACCCTTAAAACTAAATAAAGAAATTCCTTTTACCTAATTGTATGTAAAAGCATGTATTTTAAAATTTAATTTTAGTTACCTTACAAAACTGATATTTTACTGTTATTTCTTTTCTAACAAGGGATGTCTTATTAAGAAAAGAAAAAAACCGCTTGGCATTTTGTGCAAACTTTGTGGTTAGGTTACAATGTTATAATTTTACAAATCTGGGTCCCGCAGAACTTTAGACACTTCCACACTTCCATGTGTTTATTGGGTTGCCTATTATTATTACAGGCATTTGCTATAAAATAATTGTGTCTATAAACTAATAAACCCTTAAACATAAAACTTAAATTAATATAGTAATTTAAAAAAGATAATGTGTGTTAGCATTGGTAAGTCAAAACCTTCAGTTTGTTAAAAATATACTGTAAATATCTTTTTAACGGAATTTAGGCATCTGTCACTGTCATTTACTTTTCAATGCTAGTGGTAAAAAGTAGATTTTAACACGCGTGTGATATTATTCCTTTTCTAAAGGATCAAGGAGTGCGTTTTATGTAATTTTAATTAGTGGTCGTAGAAAAATATACTTTTAATCCTATTTGTTCTTGGCCTTTCAGCAATAATACATTTTATTTTAACAAAATGTCGATGTCACTTTCATAAAATGGTAATAAAAACTGTTTTAAATACCAATTTAACTGTTGTCAATTTAAATAAATTAGCCGGGTCAATTATTGCCTGCACCATTTATTTTTAGAACTTATGCAATGTCCGTTTTCATGATACAATAAACCGAATTTTCAGGCCATTGAATAAATGTTGTTTTAGAAATCACCGAATATTCACATAAAAGCCTAGACAGGATGCATTATGTTGGACCATTATAATTAGTGATGATATAAATAATTTACAAAAAAGGATATAATTACGTTTTTATATCAGGATGGTTTAAAAAAATGTATGCTACAAAAGGATTTTGTTAAATTATTTGTACATAAAGTGATTGAACATATGTTGGCACTATTGCTTTTTTTTATCTTTATGACATCGCACGAAGGCTTATGCCTAAATACCAGTGTCTTTTATCGCAGATACTGAAAAATATAGAGAACTTCTAGTTATACCATGTAAATTTTTGCCTAATCAATTCGCGGGTGTTTGAAAAAAAGTTATAAGTAACTTTTGGCAAATATAGAATTATATTCGGGGATACATTTAAAAAGGCATTTACTACATATGAGAATAGCAAATTATGTTAATTTATAGCTAGAACAACTATTTTCCTACCTATAAACTGACATATTTTCCTATTCCTATATGTAGAGAATACCGTTTTAAAAGTATTTATGACGTAATCTCAGGTTCGCCAAAAAGTGACTTATTACCTTTTTTCTGAGCTTTTTTCAAGCACCTGTGAATAGTTAATTCCGCTCTGAACACAAAAATGTAATATGATGTTTTTGCTACAACCAAAAGTAACGCACTTACATATATACGAATATGCATGGTATCTTATTAAAAAATGGATTTTTTTGTCAATAAGTTAAACCGCCAAGTTTATTTGTTTTTTCTGTTGCCAGCTTGTTAATCAATGAAAAAAAAATGGTTCGATAATTTAATTAATCTCATATCTGCAATAAGAAAGAAGATCGAACGTTCCCCTTAAGTTTGATGACCTTGTATTTAAAAAGTTTCTCAGAGATGACTTGTGCATGTTAAATAATCCACATAAATATTTTTACACTTGTTACGTCCCTGCTATTATAACTACAAAGTAAAATCTAATATGAAATGTTGTAGAGTGGCCAGGTTTTTCAGAGCGGGGACAAATACACATTGTATCTATAGCCACCGCGGCTTCAAAAAGCTTGGATTTCTTTTTCGAGCTAAAAAGTATTTTTCTCCTTCCAATTTATATACTTTGAATGTGTCCCAAATTCGACCCTCTCTGGAATATTGTTCTCATGTCTGGGGAATGGCATCCCCTACAACTCTCAGCATTCTTGATGTCATTTAAAGAAGAGCCGTTCGTCTTATTAATGATCATTTACTTACTTAAAGACATCCTTCTCTTGTCCATCGTCGAGCTGTGGGAGATCTATCGCTCTTCTATAGATACTTTTACGGCTTCTGCTTCGACGAATTATCCAGTATAGTCCCTCCTCTTGCTCTCAACAGAGAAACTCGTTGTGCCGCACGTATGCAACCCTATACGGTCCAATTGGACAGGCCCCGAACTTCCCATTTCGTTCGTTCTTTTATCCCTAGAGTTTCTAGACTGCGGAACCTACTGCCAGCGGAAGTCTTTCCTTCCCCCTCAAATCTTCAAGTTTTTAAGTCCCGTGTTAACAAACTTCCTCTCACCTTGCTAAAGACACCCACGGTACGTTAGTATTTGGGTTTTCAGCCTTCGTGAATTGTCCAAAGATAAAAAAAGAGTAAGATAAGGTGTTAAAATACAAAAAAAAAAAGTAAACTATAAACTGTAAAAAAAAAAAAAAATTTTCAACATTTTTTAAAGATATGCTCTATATTGGTAAGGCGGATTCATTTATTGGAAGTTATTTTTTGTTGGCGACACGCCTCGAAAGAATGGGACCGCTTCGGTCCTGATCCCAAGGTATACGAGCTGACTCTGTTCAGCCCTATTGACCCCTATGAACTGGCCGGTCGCCTAAAACAAAATAATAGAAAAACCCCCAAAAACCTAAAAATTCTAATTAAAAACGAAGTTAAAAACGAAGTTAAAAATAAAAGTAAAAATAAACTAATATTTAAATTAAAAATGATTAAAATTTAAGACTTTTTAGTATCGCAAAATGAAAATAGTTTGACATGTGTCATTAGTGACATAAGTAACTGGTGTATTTATTATTTGTAAGACAAAAAAGGTGATGAGTTAATTGGTTTTTAGTTTTCCTGAAGATACCTCAGTATCGAGCAAAGGCAACCAAGTGTTATTTAAATTAACTGAAATTGATGTTGCACAATTATCTTTATTAAACAATATATACGCACTTTCTTTGATTTTGCGTTTTTTAGAACAAGTTTCCTTTGCTAAAATACTCGAAGCATCCCAGTTTATTCTATGATTGTTATTAAATGCGTGTTGGCAGATTTTTGAATTATAATATCCTGTGTTTTTAATGTAGGTATGATCTGTGTTCTATTATGCGTTTAGCTAATGGTCTACCTTTCACCTATATAAAACTTATTGCATTTGCAAGGTATTTAATAAATAACATTTTTGGTATTTTCATTTAAGTTGTATGCTGTTGTTTTTGTTAATTGAGATGTAATGGTGTTTTGTGTTTTAAAGATTGTACGAATATTAAATTATTTCCTATTCGTTGAATTTTATTTGATATACCCGGGACCAGGACCGAAAGGGTCCCATTCTTTCCAGGTGTGTACCAACTAAAAGACCATCCAACATTTTTTGGATGCTTCCAAACAAAACAAACTTAGTTCAAATATTTATTACACCATTATGCAAAAAAGAAAAGATATATTATATTATATTGCCTCTGTAAGAAAAAAATCCTGCAGCGGGACTATGTACTGTAGTATTCTACAAATCGACTTTATTCTACCCCATTCGCACTCTGTGTTCAAGAAAACACCCTTGAAGTCGACCAAATTGGTCGCCTATAAGCAAGGTTTTCCGAACGTGTCGAATTCTACCAAATTTTTAAAAAGTCGTACATAACCCTAAAATAAATTTAGGTGTTCGTTGGTTTGCTATGATTTATATATTTATTTGGTTGTTTTTGTGTTATTAGTATAAAAAGATTTAATTTATTGTTTTTACAATGATAGAAAAATATAATAAATATTATTTATTTGGGCACACGCCAAGTTAGATTAAAAACCAAAAGTCCAAAAGTTTTTTAAAAATAAGTAACTAAAAATATAATTTTAGTTGTACCCATAAGTTTACTGTCCAACCAATGTGACCTTGATTTTCGCAAAGATTCCCAATTGTATAAAGCTAATTTGTTATTGATTTTTTTAGTTTAAATAAATTGGTCACCTATTTTTGCTTTACTGATTTAAATTATTCAAAGTAGGGAACATTGATAACTATTTATTTGAAAAAAAGGTTAAGTTAATCTTTAGAAAAATTTAATTTCATAAAAGGAGGGAGTAACCAATAGACATAATAACTGCTAATGCTATAGTGCAAAATTGGCTTTAAGAGTAAAAGAATAAAATTAAATAAAAATCGATTAAAAATCTGACCCTTTTTTGTTAAAAACAATAATTAAAAAACTTAATTGCTCAATAATGATATTCCGTACATCTAATTTCCGCAATAGCTGTATGTGTGTCCTTTTTCACCTTGGACAGTTAAACAAGAGAAGTATTAGTACACATACAGGGTGTTCGAAAAATACACGGCCAAATTTTAGGAGGTGATTCCTCATTGAAAAATATGAAAAAAGTTCCTATAAACATGGGTCCGAAAATGCATAGTTTCTAAGATACAGGGTGTCCAACATTTAGGTTCAACATTCACCTTCTTTAATCTTCAGTTGACCTTCACTTTTTAATGTCATTAGATAGTCCTTAAAAAGTTAAGATAGGAAAAGTAAAATTAATTTTGCTCTATCTTTAACTGTTTTTGCTCAGTAAATCGTCAAAATTCAAAAATTCCGTCCCAAGAAACATGCAATAAAGTGGTTTTTATTTTTTTCTCGAAAACGAAGCAAGATACAAAAAAATTTCAAGAGATAAAAAAGTTGTATTTTCAGTTGCTTATTCTAAAAAAAAAAATAAAAAAGTTACAAAAAGTCAGTGGCGTACATTTTTTTACAATTATTTTCGATAAGATGTCCCGTGAGACGCCACTGGACTTAATAATTTTAATTTAATTATGCCTAACTTTGGCCCTTATTACTAGAAATAACACTGAAAAATTTCAAGAAAATCGGTTACAGGGTATTCAAGATAATTACAAAAAACCTATTTTATTTAAAAAGTTTAACACCCTGTATCTTGGAAAGTATGCATTTTCGGACCCATGTTTATAGAAACTTTTTTCATATTTTTCAATGAGGAATCACCTCCTGAAATTTGGCCGTGCATTTTTCGAACACCCTGTATAGAGATTTAACGAACATTTCCGATGTTTAATTTATTGTGACACAGAGTACCAAGAAGTGCAATTATCGACTTCTCAAGTAGAAATCTACGATAGAAAGCAAAGTGTAGAATTCTTTAGAGCATGGAGTCTCGCTGCTGGTCAGAATTTTAACGATTTTCTTTAGAAGAAACTAAAGTTATTAGAGATTTGTGCTCAGGAAGCCATATAACAACAAAATGGTAAGAGTTTACAAAGATACGCTGTGGATATATTTTTTTATTAAATTAAATTAATATTAGGCACTCAATTTTAACTAATAATAGTAAATCTATTGGTTGGGTCAATAGTCGCTTGAATAAATTATCAATTAACAATGGTGATTAAGCAATTTAAGAAAACAAAAAGTCATCAAAAAAACACCTATAATAACTTTATTTGTATGATATACAATTATTTATTATTTTTTAAGAAATTGTGTTTATCTAATTGTTTTATATAAACGAAAAGACGATATCAAAGTGCATATTTTCTTTAGATAATAGAACATGGCATCGTTCCTGTAAAGAGACATAAATGAAATTAAGCGTGGTGTCTACTTTGTGCCCGCTTGGATAAACATTGTGTTCAAAAAGATTAGTCCATGTCAATTATATTCAGCTTAAATGGCAAATGACACTAGTTGACCCTTTGTAAAAACGACTTAATTTTTATTTTAATTTTTTAATATAAGGCGGCAAATAAAGATTATTGTAAGTTTAATGGTTATACAAGGTAAAATATAAACACTTATTTGTAGGTCTTTTAAAAACAAAGGATTAAATGAATAATAATAAACATGGGCCCGCAAATTTTTGTTTAAAAAATTTAAAAAACACCTTTTTTAGTAAACGTTGTAGACTAGATACAAACGATATTTAATAATTATATATATATTAAAGTATTGTTGTTTTTGTTATATAATTGTATATAAAAAATAAAAACATTTAATTTCTAAAGAAAAAATCGCCCTGTTTCTCGTATGGTCCAGAAACATACAAATTTTTCCGGAAAACTAAGCATGCTACCTTAAAATAATAAAAACAAAAAGTTATATCATTTGCTTAGTTAAAATTAAACATATGCAAATCAGAGGCGTACGGTAGTTTTGTTGGAAATACTTGTAAATGTGCCACTGGAGGCGCCCCTGGACTTAAATTTAAATAAGTTAGGTCTAAATACGTTCCCTACTCTTGTTAATACAACTGCCAAATTTTATTTTTAAATCGAATACAAATATAGTAAATACTAATAAAAACCAATTAAAAAATAAGTTCTTTACTCTATATCTTAGAAAAAATACATTTTTGGATTTATGTTTACAAAAAGTTTTTTTTTATACAATTAGCTCACAAATAGGCACTTAACTTTATTTTTCCACAATTAGGAAACATCCTGTATGTGTATTGGGCAACAATAACACAGGGTGTTTTTAAATATTGCCACAAAACTTAAGGACGGGTTTTTACCACACTGTAGTTTACAATGTAATACGTTAAGATATGTTTATAGGAACATTTTGCCTAATTTCCATGAAAAAGCACGTCCCTAAATTTTTGCGCAATATTTTAAAAACACCCTTTATAAGAAAAAAAAAATAAAATGTTTAAATAACAACGTAAATTATAAACCAAAAAAAGAACAATGCATGTTTATGTTTGAAGTCTTATCAGGATTATTTGTAATTGAAATAGAATGTCAGGTAGAGTATTAAAACGCATCATTAATAACAATGGGGTTTAACAAAATGGTAGGTGTATTAATTGCGTTAAATAATTTCCTTTGGGAGTTATTAGCAATAGTAAGTAACTGTCTTTAATTCTTCAGAAGGATCGGTCTATATTATAAAACAAACTCATTTTTTTTTCGAAATAGTACTCCCTGGGAAAAAGAGTAATATTACTTTGTATCGGTTATAAGCAGTTTCTAAAATATACTGTTTAAGCAAGAGTTAAAGTTTTATCGGCCAGTAAAGCTTAAACAAAGGAAGTACGATTAGCCATCCTATCCAAAATGTTTACATGCCGGTATTCGCGTTAGACTGTCTCTTTTCTACACATTGCGTATAAACGACTTCATTTAGCTGATTCTGTATACGTACTTAACTTTCATAGGCAAGTAAGTCAACAACAAAGCGGGACTGTTGCATAGTGCGTTGAGTGATGGGGATTTCGTGACAAAATCGTATCAGCCTTATTGCATTATATACATTATTACATATATTATTCATTTAAGTTGTTATAAAAATAATAATTTTGGCATTTTTGTCCACATATCGACGCAATGTTTTTATACTACACGCGTTAAGGCCTGGTCACACATAACCGCAACGAGGCCTGACCGTAGCCCGGTGGTTTTGAAATGTACAATTTTAATCAAATGCCAGAAGCTTAATATTACCGCACCGTACCCGACTACATACCCCGCACCGCATTTTAACAAGTGAACACACATCACCGAACCACGGTTGTTCGTCACACCGTGTCGGATGTAACGCATTTTTAATTAGGGGCCTCCATAAATTACGTAAGACATCTAGGGGGAAAGGGGGTCGACTTAAATCTCATCTAATCTTGCCGTGGTGGTAGGGGGTCTGTGCAAATATCACGTAATTTTTATTGCGCTATACAGGAAAAAGTTTAAGAGATTTGAGCAGGTCCTCCCAGGAAAAAGATCCTGCCACTTTTAAGGTCAAGGGCTTTTTTTTACTTCAAAATTTTTTCAACGACAAAATCAATTTCGATTTAGGTGCCTTTTTACATTGACAAAAATTTCACTTAAGATTAGGGGATAGGGAAGAAGGGTTATAGCAAATCTCACCAGACGGGGGAGGGGGTCTAAAAATGGAAAAAACGCTTCACGTAATTTATGGACGCAACCTTTGTCAGTTTGCATTAAACTTGTTATGTTTATAGTTTGTTTGATTTCTCGGAATACTAATTAAAAAAAAACTATCAAACGCACAATCCTATTCTTACTTTTGTAACTTCAAACGGATATCAATTTTTGTGTAGTAGTTTTGCATAATCCAAAACCTAAAAAGCAACCAACCGATATTAAATTGTAATTTTGCTTAAGAGTAAAGTATCTGTGTTTTGGCTAATATCAAAAATTGTTATTATGAAAAGATATTTACAATTAAAAATTGCTTTTTAATATGCAATTTTGATTATTTACAAAAAAAATCCGTTTTTTTTTGGTATAACGGTAAAAACTTAGGCACATGGGTTGGTGAAACAGCGTCGAGATCGAGATTCGACGGGTTTTCGACAGTATATACAGGGTTCATTTATATTTTGCCACCTAATTTAAACTATAGGCAAGAAGGATAAAGAAAAACGTCCTCTATAAAAGTTTTACAGTTCTTTATCCATTACCATATATACCATAATATATATTATCCATAAAAAAAAGAAACAAAGGAACATCAAAAACTGAAGTGGTAATTATGTGTATATTATGTCACCATTCAAAAGGTCCTTTTAAAAGCTTTACATAAATACTACATTTAATATATCTATCTTTAATAGTTTCAGAAATATGTCCATTTAAATCTGGATATAATTTCCATTACATCAACAGTCTCACCTATGTGCCGTAGGTAGGTATAATAGAAATTAATATCTGCTATTTTTTGGATTTAAGTTGTCATATTTCAAAAACTAGTATAGATAAATATATCAAATGTAGTATACTTGTAAAGCTTTTTAAAAGACTTTTAATGGTGATATAATATACAGCGTGTTCCATTAAAAAAGCTTAACCCTTCATTTTTCTTAAGTTTTTGATGTTTATTTGTTTATACTCAGAAGATAATAGATAAAAAAGTATAAAACTTTTGTGTAGGACGTTTTTTTTTCTATCCTTTTATTGCTTATAGTTAAAAATGTGTGGCAAATTATAAATGAAAAACCTGTACGCATATATTCGTTTTTAAAGTGGCGACGTACAGAGACAAGCATACGTGTAATGATCAATTTTTACTGTATTTTCAGCCAATAAAATCATATGTGATTCAAGAGTGCAGATGTTTCCCGAAGCCGACTGCGACGGGGCAAAAACTACCCCTTGGGATTATCCCACCTGGTCAAAAAATGCCATAATAGAGCCCTCTAAGACAAGTACGCAAACGCCTGAATCCTACCATTATTTTACAAACAAAAAATAACAATGTTTTTACCTGACAGGTTGACTGACCAAGCTACATATTCATTGTGTCCGCCTAAGTTGTCTACATTTGAGACAATTTTTTATAATTAATTTTACGAAACAGTTATTCTTTATTAAAAGTTCTGGTCTAAATACTAAAATTCAATGCATTTAGAAGTTCGATCATAAGATTTACTCTGGATACACTTCGCCCAACGATTTTATTATTTGTCTGATCAATACCCCAGATTGATGAAAAAATTGGTGCGATCGAGTAGCTAGCACTTCCCCCAAATTATTTGTTTAGCTTTAAGTACAATAAAACAATACATTAATTAAAATTAATATATTAATTTGTTAAGTTAAAATCGGAAAATTAAAAACCGCCTAAAATACGTGAATTATTTATCCACAACAACGAAATCCAATACAATAACACAGAGATTTCCAGACAAGTAAAAACGTTTTTCTATTTCCAATGCTGATGCCGTCACGAGTTAGAAAACTTTGCTTGCTTAACAATAGAACTGCTTTTCATGGTGCAAAAGAAAATAAAATTGTGTCGTCTCGTCTTTCGATATCTATGATTTGGAGGTCAGATAAAAACGAATATTTTATTAAAAATGTCAGTTGCCGGCGAGTAGATATAGCATTGATGCAGTTATTGACAGTTGGTTTGGTTTTTTAAGTTTGAAGATTATAATGTAGAAAAGAGTTAGGTGCCAAAAACATTAAAAAAGATAATAGGCTGATTCATAGAAATAATCGAAATTGATGTCCTTAAAGATTTATACAGACTAGGATCGTCAATAACAAAACGTTTTTTTTTTAATACTACTGTAGAATTTTGGCCAGTAATAAAAATACCAGGCAGTCATCACTTCTGTCTCACTTTCAATTTATTCTTCTTGTTGTTGCTCGCACACGATGTAAACGACGCGTTTAGATAGCGAAAGTTGATTGCCGTCCTTACTTGTATGACGCTTGTGGCTTTTTTACTATTGGTATAATCTTTACTAGGTGTACAAGCTTATAAAACACATTTATTTTTTATATGATAAACAAAAAGATACAAGGTGTTTCACCGGGAACTGCCGCGATCGATTTCTCGAAAAATACGCTTTGGAAAATTTTAAAAATTTGGTTACATTATAAAGTCAGTGGGGAACAGACAACTAAAATATTTTAACACCTCTACCACTTTCGGTTATACCGGAAGTTAATGTCAACTTTCTTATTTTAAATGGAACAGCCTATATATTCAAGTCCAACCGTTTTTGACTTATTTTAAATTTTATGTCAAAAATACCGTTTGCATGCCATTACATAACCATCAATTTCTTCTAAAGAAAAGCCTTTAATATGAGTTGGGATTGGGTTTTCCGTAAAGAAACTACTTTAGCAAACTGTATTGATATTTTCACAATTAGTAAATACAGAGTGGTCAAAAATATTCGTTACAAATTATTACGACAAAAACCTTAAAAGTCATTTTTTTAGATGGAAACCCCTATCTTTTTTTTTGACCTTATCCTATTAAGCATCAAAAATAGGGATAAGTTGGTAAAATGATGTCTATTCCAAAAATTTATAGTTTTTGAAATATTAAAGATTTAAAATTTATCTATTTTATCAATGCCTTTAAGTACGGCTTAGTTTGGCTTCTAGGTAGCTTTGACTGCCTGAAATCGTAGGATCGTGGGATCTCCCAAAAATAATACGAGCCACTAAGTATCAAAATGTGGATTATTTGTGTATTATTTATGGAATTCAGGATTCTATGGTTGGCGTTCTTCTATTTTTCTATGATTTATTTTTTCGTCGCAGGCTCTAACAGTAAATGTTTTTTAATCACTTTTTATTCCTCGTTTTTAAATGGATATGCTGTTCCCAAATTCGGTACCATATCCGCTTTTATTTTTATAACACCAGATCATTAGTCCCATTTCCTATGATAACTAAATTGCCTCTAATACATTTTTAAAATACAATAAAGTTAATATGCTGTTTTTTTATGCTATATAAACCTTTCTGGGCCATTATATAGCAACAAAAAAATTGACCTTCTTCCTCTTCATAACTATGCACTTATACATATATTTATTTAGGAATATTTAGAATACCGTATGTACTTACTTTTTGTAGAAAAAATACCAAAACAGTATACATTATTTTCAATTTAGAAGTCAACCAAATACAATATTACTAATAATTTTCGATCATTTCTATTAAATTTATTCACATACTGTCAAATTTCAAATTTAGTGACACACTGAAGTAAAAAAATGATCAAATCAAAGTAACTTGACCTTTGGTTCAGCTAATGTAGAAGTTTACTGTTACTTTGCATAAATGCGTATTTAAATAAAATGTTGGGAACATTGAAACAAAAACACTACTTTAAAGTGTGACAAAAAAGCGTCGGCCGGTTAAAAAGTTACTTTTTTTAACACTTTGTGTAGTGTACTACAATGGAGTAGTTTATCTTCATGTTAACGATTAAAAAACAGCATTAGTTTTACAGCCGTGGAAAAGTAATATTTTATCCATTTATTTTTTGATAAAAAAATGTGGATTATGAGTTTATTTTTAATAATAATATAAACTGCGATAATGGATGCATGCTTCTATTTCGAAATAAACCTAAATATATTTACTGCATTTTCCATTACTATTAACTAAAAATAAATTTACTTGTTTGTTAATATTTTTATGGCAGTATTTTATTAAACCCAGCATTTTTAATGACAGATGTTTGTCGGTATAAAAGCTCATAAATGGTGTTTAAACTTATTTTTATTATATGTTTGTTTATTCAAAAAAATCCTTTGGGCTACAAAAAATCATTTATAACATGGTAAAAGTCAATATTTGAAAATTAAAAGCCAAACTAAATGAGAAAAAACGTAATTATAAATAAACTTATAATGTTTAATATTTCTGTTTTTTCCCCTTTTCACTTTATTAAATGTAATAATTAAACCTTTTAAGCCTTTTACTTTTAAAAATGCATGTTTTTTTTAAATTTTACTATAAATACTTTGCCTAGAAAAAAAGGTTTTCTATGAATTTAAAATTGCTTTTAGAAATAAGCTTTCTAAAGCAGATTTAGGTAAATTCGTTTTATATTAACATATAAATATTTTTTTGCAAATATTTTTTTATTCAGCAAATTTAAAATGCAGTAAACCACTTATAACTAAAAGCTATTTTTTTATGATATGTCCAGTAAATAATTTTTTTGTATATAAAATATTGAACTGATCTTTTTGTAAAATTTTCCAAATTATTTTGTTTTTAACATCAGAGGGTATTTTTATAAAAATAAGAAAAATAAAAATAAAGAAATAGTTTTAATAATATAGGAAATTTAGTTTACATAAATAAAACAATGAAATATACACTAACATTTTGGTATTTTACCTTTCATAAACATTTAAATAAGAACCATGAAAGTATTCGCTTTATCAAAAAAAAAAAAAAATGGGAATTTAAAAAATACTTTTTATTTTACGAAACATAAATTATACTAATTTAGGCTAATGGATACAAAATATTAAAAGTGTAACACTAGTTTTAAAATACCTAATTTTATCTTGACCATGGTTGCAGACTTGCCACCGAAACGTCGATTTTTAATTAGATTTTTTGGTTTCTTGGGGGATTTTTCTTTATTTTGTTTAAGGCGACCGGCCAGTTCATAGGAGTCAATAAGGCTGAAGAGGGTCAGCTTGCTATACCTTGGGATCATGACCGACGCGGTCCCATTCTTTCTAGATTTTTGGGCGTGTACCCAATAAAAATAGACCATTAAATATTTTTAAATATATATTTTAAAAAACCTATAAAGAAACAAAATTTACGAAGCCTGTTTGTTTTAAATATAAGATTAACTTGGGAAATAATTGCTAGGAACAAACAATACTTATAATAAAAAGAAAATTTAGTTAGCATAATAACCAATTATTAAAAAAAAATTGAATTCTAAAAACAATTAATAACTAATAATAGAAAACAAGATACACAATTTTTGTGTTTTAATTAGGTTAGTATGATGAGCCGCGCTTGTTGCTGGTCCGCTCCGGTGGATCGGTCTCGTCGATCACCGGAGTTAAGCATTGAGGAGCGCGGCCATAACTTGGATGGGTGACTGGGCACGCGGTCTTCTGCTCGGGGGTTTCACAAACGGACCGAGCAGCAACCATCCAAGTGAATAGTGTGTGATTAGGAAGGAGTAGGAGTCAAGGCACAATAAGCCTCTAAGGAAAGACCCCAAAAGGGCGAAAAAAGTAAGTATGATAATTATTAGCTAAAATTTTAATGAAAAACGCATAAAAATAAACTCATATACACTCACAGGTAATAGCTGAGTACTAATAGACATACCAAACCCGTTTGAACGGTTTTTGCAAATAACTAATGTCTTTTTTTTCATTATTGGTTTATTTTGTGCTTCGAATATAAGTTTTTTTAATTAGAATAATTGAATATTTACCAGAAAACATATTTTATTAACTTAGTCATTGTTTATGCCTAGCAATTAATTCCGAAGTTTATGCGCATCGGTTATGAATCACCCTGTATATTAAATTAAACAAGCTATGTTTATTTTTGTCCGTATATGTGGACGAAGAAAAAGTCGTTTTATTCAAGAGTTTCAGATTTCTGGCAATGTCAAATTAAGTGAAAAATCTTAATTAGTGTTTGATAACGCGACGCAAAACTAGGATAACTACTTTGGATTAAAGCTAATCCGCTGGATTTCCGGCTTTACAATCACATTTCACTGAAGGTAAAGGGTTACTGACCACCAGGTTAGTTGTGATTCAAGTAAGTATAGGTAAAGCGAAATTGTCATTGCACAAATACAGTGGCCGGCATAACTGTTGAACCATATCAATTTTTTTTTGTTTTTCGAATATATATATATATATATATATATATATATATATATATATATATATATATATATATATATATATATATATATATATATATATATATATATATATATATATATATATATATATATATATATATCTATTTTAATAATAATTTTTAAAAACCTGTTTAAAATTAAATTTTAAAAACTCATGTTTAAAAACGAAAATAAAACATACTTTTGCTACTTACCTTGTATAGTAATTAGATCGAACCAAATTTGGTGTTGTAAATAATCCTTATTACCTTTAATTTTGAAAAAAGATATATGATATTTGGTATTTCGAAGTATTTAAATACATTTAAGTAAAGTTTAGACGAAGTCAGTGTAAACACTTTGAGAATTGGGGTATGTTTAATATACTGTATCAAGGCATTGAAATAAAGAGCACAATATATATTTATCGCTCCTGGTATATGAGAATCTTCAAAAACTAAAACCCGGCCCGTTCAACGATCGATCTGTGCCAGAAAGAGAAAGGCACCGTCGGCGCGGGTAACGTGTAAGAAACAAGGACAAAAAGTCTTGCCGGTTTCGCTTTGTGAACGGGCCGGGAACGAGTTCGATACGATGGATTAAACCAGTGCGGTGTCTGCTGGCTTTTGATTAATGTGTATTTAGTGTTTTAGGAGTTTACTCGTTGTGTCTCGTGTTTTTTTAATGACCTTGCTGTTTTTAATGTTCTTGTTATTGTTGTTGTTGTTGTTATTGTTATTTTTTAAAAACATATGTAAGTGTGTTTAATATTTAAGTATCTAAAAATTTAACTAAGATGGCGTTGGCGTTGTGGCGACCTTTGATGTATCTGATAATGAAATGGACAGCGTGGAGGGTAATTTATGTTCAGAGCAATCAGAATTTTCAAACAAAGATTTACATGTTCAAGCCCAGAGACTTATTTTAAATATCTTCAATTGCTTAAAAAGTGAAATGCGTGCGGCCTCACAAAATGAAATTTTAAAAAGGATTGGTGAACTTACTAAACTAGCTCGTTCTACCATTTACAAAGTAATTACCGCAGGAAATGTTGTCGACCATTCCTCAAAACGAAAAAGAAGTAATCAAAAGCTCAAAAAGTTGACACTAGCGACAAGGATGTTATACGCAGTGTTGTGTATCAATTTTACAGTGAAAGCAAAGTTCCAACATTAAAGATGATTCAGCATAAGTTAGTAACGGATTATACCGATTATAAATACAAATCTTTAGATACTTTACGTAATATTTTAATAGATTGTGGCTTCAAGTACAAACAATTAAATAAAAGAATGGTTATTATGGAATCTCCTCGTATTGTATCCTGGAGGCAAGAATTTTTACACAAAATTAAGGAATACCGCCAATCAAACAGGGAGATAGTATATCTTGATGAAACTTGGTACGATACGCACGATGTTGTTAAATGTGGTTGGGTGGATGACAGTAACAAGTGTACACTAAATGGACCTTGTTCTCGCGGTAAGCGAGTAATCATATTACATGCTGGTGGGAATAAGGGTTTTGTGCCTAACTCTTTATTATTGTCGGCCAAAAATATAAAACAATCATCGGCTGACTACCACGAAGACATGACAGCTAGTCTATTCGAAAATGGTTTACAGAACAATTGTTGCCTAATTTATCTCCAAATAGTGTCATTGTTATGGACAATGCATCCTATCATTCACGCATGCTTCACAAAGTTCCCAACAACAACACAAGAAAGGATGAAATTCTTAAATTTATGGAAATTAAAAACATGGAAATTCCTCAAAATTCTACAAAAAAAATGTTACTAGAAGCTATAAAAAATAAGAATTTTAAAAAGGAATATGTTATCGACAAAATCTGTGAAGCAAATGGTCATACTATTTTACGTCTTCCTCCCTACTACTGCATTTTCAATCCGATTGAGATGATTTGGGCTACTCTGAAGGACAAAGTAAGAAAATATAATCATCATCCAACAGACAGTACTTTTGTATTGGAAACTATAAGAAGAGTTATTGATGAAATAAACAACAGCGATATCTGGATGAAATGTGTCCAGAATATCATCGAGAAGGAGAATGAGTATTGTGTCTTGCCAGCCATTGATTCTATAATTATTAAACCAAATTTGGACTCAAGTTCAGAAAGTTCGGATTGTGAATTTTGAATTTTTGTAATAAACATTAATCTACGGAATATGGATAATAAAATTAACGGGTAAGTTTTAGTTACTTTATTGGTTTTTAAAATGCAAGGTTAAAAAATATATTCTGCCTAGTACAATACTTCACTCTATTATTTTTTCTATTGCAGTTGTTTACATTTCCATAAACTAATTTTTAATTGGCTAAATTTTCTTGTTTGATGGCGTAACAAAGACAAAAAAATTATAACTTTTAAACACCCCATTTTTTCATAGATCTTTTTAAATAAAATCAGGGCCTACTAAGAAAATATAAGGTTTTTAAGCATATTTCAGGTTATGTCTAAATTACTATGTTCTAATAAAAAAGAAGTCCATTTTCCAAAATTTTAATTTTTTCCAAATGTCTCTGGAAGTACTTGGAATTTTAAAAGTTTTTAAACGTCATATTATTCGACAGATAAGGGCGCAATTTTAATTCCATTATCTAACTTCGTATCTTGTATTGTATGGTTTTTAAAATCCCTGTAGTAGTTCCTCTTATAGTGGATTTCTTGAATAGGTAGAAAACAACATGTTAAAAAATATTTTAAGTTACTTATTTACGTTTTAAAATGTAGCTAAGTAAAAAAATCATGGACCCACTCTAAGAATATTTATTCGAATTCTTCCGTTGTACGCCTATGCTTCACAAAGAAGATGCCGGTACAGTAGTTTTTTTGCTGTTTCGATTGACTTCATATGAACTATAACTTATTATATCGGAAGGGTCTCTTTTCAAAATTAAAATCTAACTTTTAAGTTCTAAACAAGGTTTACTAATAGTATTTTGTTCTAAGATCAAAAATAAAGGCAATTATCTTTTGTAATAAATTTGTAACTTTGCATCTAGCATCTATTTTGTACACGCTAGAATTTATTTACACTTTGATAAGTGTTACTACTACAATTACTACAATTTTCTGAGACATAAAAATAAAAAAGTTTTAACAATTTTGGCTTAATTGACCTATTCTTGAATATGTGTTGATCCCACTCCACTATAACAAAGAATTTAGGTTACAGCTCTTTATTATTTTTGAAATAGCAAGAATCAAAATTTCTGTTTTATTTTTTATTTTATTGCCACTTCTCCGTAACCTCATTGCAATTTTATTTAATAATTTTCAGCTTTTTTATGATTTTATCTTCTATTATCATCTAAAAATATATTTAAAAAAATTTGGTTTATAAAAATAAAGTTGGTTAGGTGTAAAATAAAAGATGATTCCCTCGTTAAATATTTTTATCATAAATCCCTTTGTTACACGTTACCCAAAAGGACCCTCGGAGGTAATTTCATCAAATTTCCCAAGTGCAATATATCATACCACATTACAGGTTTAGTTTAAGCTTTAGAAAGGTCTCATACAGGGTTCTCATACATGCAGAGACAATTGTGTATTCGTATACAGTTTTCTCAACTGAATGTGTTTACTTTTTAAAAAACGTTAATTTTGATAGCTTTTTGTTATTATTAAATATTAGATAATATTATTTACTAAATGTTCAAGGGCTTGTCTAACAACCCCTATATACTAGGGTTTTGAAACAAAAAAGAAAGATAATTTAATAATATAAATAATAGTAATTAAAAACATGATTTCGTAGACCCTCATTCAGCTTCCTTAAAGGCAGGTGTGGCGCTACTACACTACTAAAGCATCTGGTAATCCAATTAAATGTTATAATAGAGAATTATTGCAAGTTGCCTTAGTAAGCTCGGGAATTATTAATACCGGCCTTATTTAAATAGTGCTTGTACCCATAAATTAGAGTTATTGCAAATCATGTTGACAGTACCATAGAGTAAGGAAATTATAAGAGTTATCATGGAATAGCCGATTTAAGGACAGGTCATGCGAAAAGTCCCAATATAATTTTATTCGTTTCTCGTTAAAATACCGCCAGTTAGTCATTTCAGTAAGCTTACGTGTCTCCCCACCGCTGATGTTACACGAGGCGAGGCTTCGACCGACGCATTTAAAGTGCAAACTGGAAAAATGACAAGCCTGCCGCCAAGCCTGCCGCAAAAGCGGTACGAAAATTTTAGCATGCCATGGTTTCTCTTATCCGTAGGTATGTTACTTTATGACAGTACCCTTACCTTAAAAAAAGGGAAAAAAATTTAGTAGTTTATCTTTATTGTTTTGTGTTGTCGGGTTTTTATTAACACAATTACAGTAATACATTTGAAAAAGCAAGGTTTTAAGTATTTTTACTTCTAAAAACTTTTAGATTTTGTGGTCGGCAGCCGTTCGGTTAGACGAACAGTTCCGAAGTTAAAATATCACCAAAATAAGGCACGACCTAAAACCGCCATAAATAAAGGTAGGCACTATACTTATTAAGAAAGTTCTTATCCTACCATGCATCTGCGCAAGCTCAGATGTCAAAATAAGGCCGGTATTATTAGTGCCTGACCTTATTTCACTGTGCAATAATTCTCTAATTTTATTGACGGTAGGAGTCACTTATTGTATTTTAAACCGACTTCAAAAAGAAGAGGTTATCAATTCGCCTGTATGTTTTTTTTAGTATTTTTATTTAAGGGTTTTGCATTTTACAACAACTTTTAGAAAACGCGGTAGTGACACCAGCGAAGTTATTTTTAAATACCTTTCATTTTTGCCAGTTTACACTTTAAATGCGTCGGTCGAAGCCTCGCCTCGTGTAACATCAGCGGTGAGGAGACACGTAAGCTTACTGAAATGACTAACTGGCGGTATTTCAACGAGAAACGAATAAAATTATATTGGGAGTTTTCGCATGACCTGTCCTTAAATCGGCTATTCCATGATAACTCTTATAATTTCCTTACTCTATGCTACTACCTAAAAATGTCTGCCCGATTGGGGATCAAAGTCGGACCTTTCAGATTAAAGACTTTGTTTATTGTGCTACTGGAGCACACATATGATGTTTTTACCGCCCAATTATTTTTCTTAGTTTTTAAGAAGAATATTAAAAATTGGAAGGTATAATGTAAGCATAAAAACATATTTTCTATAAGCATACTTGGATATTTTATAAAAACCTTTTTCCTTTTCTAACATATCACTGTAAGAGTATTAATTTTTAAAATAAAGGCTTAATGTATTTTTATTTAAAAGTTTTTAAATATACCGATTTTTCCCTAGTCAATAACAATAAAACATTTATTCACGAAATGTGAAAATTGTAACTGAAACACTTTGCTTATAAGGCCAAAATCAGATTTTAAAAAAAATGTGAAAATTAATTAAGAAAATATAAAATATCACTGAATAAGAAAAACAATATGATTTATTGATTGCCACAGTCAACTAAGCAACAATATTAGTCCCCGGGCCAACAATACAATTGGTTTTCATAATAAGAACACTTTTAAAACCGAGTTCTACCACCGAATATGTATACAGCCATATATGGAAGTCAATGTCAAATCTTAATGTGGTCAACTTGTCCGACAAAAAATGACGTGTTCGCCCAGTCCGACACCAGAAACATTTGACATTGACAGGCTGGGTTAAAGCGCCGCTTTCATGTATGGGGGTATGAATATTAGTGGTAGTCTTGTCAAAAGGAACCCCCTAAAAAGGTTTTAAAAGTGTTCTTTGCAAGTAGTCCCTTTCATTACTGGTCCCAGGACTATATTTTTTTAAAGCAGAAATAATGGTCGTACATAGAGATTACATAGTTTTTAAAGGTTAAAGATCATATTGTGATACTTTATTAAAAAACGCCAGTTTATTTTATTATTCAAATATATAATAAAAGTAAGCACTTAGATTTAAAATAAAAAATCAAAAGTATTTTCTAGATTGTTATAAAGCAAAAAAATGCTTATAATACAGGGTGGATTTTTTCAATGTTTAGTACAGAGATCTCAGAAACCGCTGCAGCTACAGAAATGGTTAAATGAGCAAATAATTGTAGTTTTTAGAGCTTAGTTTAAATCTCTTTTATTTCGTCCAAAAAAATAATGGCCTACTAAATATTTAAAAAAAACATGTTTTCCAAAAATTTGTTTTCTTTTGTAACTCAGTCAATATTTGGAATAGAAAAAAAGTGTAAATGGAGAAACTTGTAAATAATTATCTTTTATAATCGTAAATGTACTCCATTTTTGAGCTAAGACATAAACTTGCATCTTTTCAAATGGAAACCATATTTGGCTATGACATTTTTTAAAAGGCCTCTTTATAAGCTTTTTAACGATGTATAGCGAAATATACTTTAAACCTGAGATCCCTGTACTAAATATCGGAAAAACTCACCTTGTATAAGGTAAAACTTTTCAAATATTTGAGCAAAACTACAAAAATTGGGGGTAACAACAAATCTGCTGTCACTCGGTATATTGTTAACAACAGGGTACAAAATATTTATTTAAAAAATAAACACCAAATAAATTTTTATAAAGTACTAGTAATAAGATAGATGAAAAATAGTTAAACAGAAAAATTTACTCTTATTTTTGGGAAATATTTTACACAAATATACCTTTTAAAATGTGTTTCAGGCCATTAAACCTTCTAAATAAATAATAAAATTGAAAGCGTACCCTAGATAAAGGGATTAAGGCGTGAATAAATAACCAAGGCTGAATAAGCTCCTTAATAAATACGACCGAAAAACTAACAAAAAAATGCAGTGTGTATTTATTTATGGTGCTTTATCTTTTTGATTTTTGTTAATATAGAGTTGAATTTAAATCCAGTAAAAAGTTAAGGGCTTATTTTAAACAAATTTTATGAAAAGAAGTTTATAGGAATATAGACGGAAATGCATGAGTTACAAAATACAGCGTGTTACACTTTTCAAAAATAAAAATAGATAAATATTTCTTATTTAATTTAAATAGCATTTGGCATTGTTAATAACAACTTTAGGTGTTAAATGGCTCTAACATAATTTAATTTATTAGTCCAGTGGAGCATCAAGTGTATTTTTATAGGTCTAATAGGTACATGTGGTCTTTTGGGTTTGCCAATTTAGGTCAAATAGATTTAGACAGATCCGTACTTACAGGACTTTTCCAAAATGATGCGTTAAACTTTGTTGCAAAAGAAATTGAATTTATCTACAATTAGGCTAATCCGTTAAATTTTAATTAGTTTAATGTTAAATTGTGTCAGCATCCAAACTTGTGAACCATAGTAACCCTCACATTTTTGATTGGGCCGCATCATTTATCAAAAATAATAATAATTACTAAATCCTCAAATTATTAACAGATTCTCTTTTACTGCATTATTTCCAATAGTTTGTCTACAAGAAAAACGTATTAACTTCAAGTGTAGGTAAATCCGATTTCGTTTGCAACGAGGTTAAATGCATCATTTTGGTACAACGTCCCGTAAGTCCGGTCCTGAGTTAATCTATTCGACCCAAATTGACAAACCTAAAGAAAACATTTATACAATTAGCCCTGTAATAATAAATAAGATAGGTGTAACAGATAAGCAGTTATTTTTATTTAAAAACTGTGCAAGTTTAATTTGGCCCACCTTGTAAATACTTAAATTTTACTAGAACATGTGTTTTCAATATTTTAAATTTTTTTTGAAAAGTTTAAAACCAGGTATCTTTTAAACAAAAAAACTTTTGTTTATATATTTCTTTTATAAAATAGGCTTATAAATAGGCCCTATTTTACCGTAATTATGAAACACTCTACTTGGGTTATTAAACAAATTTGAAATGCAGCACTTCTTTATTAAGATTAACAATTAAAAATCTATAAAGTTTTATTAAAACATTTTTCTGTTATAAAGTGTAGTTTAAAGAGTTTGCGTCAGTTTGGATTTTTTTAAATATATGGAGTCTGTAGGAAACCATTAATAACAAAGTTTAAAAAGATAGTGTTCGGCTTGCCTGTCAAAAGTTAAAAACTATTTTATTTAGAACAAAGCTTTCTTGATAAAATGTCAAATTTTTTGACGCATATCGTTGGGGATAGTGCAAAACCGCGTAACTAGCATTGGATAATTCCGCGTATCTGACAAATGTAGCTAACTTTTAATTTCGCGCGCATTCTATGTAAGCTCCTGATTATCAGCCAGAACTTATAAATCTATGGTAAAAATATACAAATAACATCTATTCTCTCTCTAATTAATAAGTAAAAATAAGCCCATTTTCCTTAAGATACCAATATAAAAGGTTTTAATCTTCATGTGTAAAATTTGATCAAACGCAAATACGCGGTCTTTACCTATGGTAGATTCTGTCTTCGATGATTTATATGTCACAGGTAAATGGTTATTTTAGGCAAATGGCTTCCGCCTGAGCAAATGCTTTCTACCTGGGCAAATGACTTCAGTAAAATAAGTTCTATTTAAAACCATCTGCCTAGGTAAAAAGCCTTTTCGTGGTCCTTGCTTAGGCAAAGGACTGTGATGTGATAACATATAAGGCGTACAGTGTGTTTTGCAGACTACAGTAAAAAGCCAAAGAACGTGTAATTTGATAGGTTCGAAGCGCTATAGACGGTCATGCAAAACTGTCACACAGGGTCTACCCTCCCTCCCCCCAGTGTGACAGTTTTGCATGACCGTCTAGTTATGCAAACATTTCTATTTCCATTTCTCTTAAAATTGCTTAGGCAAATAGAATCAAATGTTAATTGACTAGGCAAATATCATGTGCCTAGTAAAATAGCATTTAAAACTAAAAATACCCCATTTACCTGCGACATATACAAATATACATTTCAGATTTTAATGAAAATAAAAGTACTACTTTTAAGCTGTTTTTTTTTAATTGTGGTTACTACTTTGGCTGCTTAAGTGTTTAGATTTTAAAGATATTTATTGAGAATTAACTACCATTTACAAAGTTTAAGCCGCCTGTTATGAAGCTGACTTTTTTAGTACTTTTGGCAAACAATAGCTATTTGAAAAACAAGAGTATTTATAAGGGGCGACTAATGATTGGGACCATTTAAGAGTCCAAAGGTCATTAATTACACGTTATTGCCCAACTACATTACAATACTTCTTCGCTGATCATTCTGTCATTACGTTGTAGAAACATTTTTTTGTGTATTTCGATTTAGGGCAATTTTCTTGACAAATCATGTTTAAAGGTTTCTTTTCTAGTGACAAGGTTGTAAAAAGAGTTAATGATGCCGTACGAAGTAACTGTTTTGACGAGCGACTATTCATAAATTTTTATTTAAGTTTAATTTGTTTTTAAAGATATTTAGGCTGTTACAAAACTGTAGTCAAGAAAATTAAGGGGCAGAAAATTTGAAAAACAGTTCATATTAACATGGGTCCGCAAATTCCTCGTTCTTAAGATACACAGTGTAAAACTTGTAAAAAAGATGTCTCTTTTTAATAGTCTAAATATCCTTTACCCATTTGTGCTTTAATTTGGTAATATTATTTTATGGCATTAGTGGGATTATTTATGACCAAATAAATTACATTTAATAAGTCCAGAAGCATCTCAAGAGGCAACGAAAAGAATATTTCTAACACAAAAAAACAGTACGCCTCTGACTGTGTAAATGCATTGCAATGCAATGTAAATTAAACGACAACAAATTTGTTTTATAATTTAAACAAAATAATATTTGGCTTTTCTCCAGAATAAAGAGGTTTAATAAACATAATAAATTAACTTTTTACAAACTATGAAATTCTTTCCTTGCATAATATAATTAGAGTAATAAATACTTTAAAAGAAATAAATTAATAAAATAAGCCTTTTTCATACAGGTTGTTGTAAATTGAGGGCCACTAGATGTCGACGGTAAAAGATACAAGGTTGATTAAGTTGGCGCAAAATTGCGCATTTTTATTCTTACGGAGCCCACAGACGTGCTGGTGTACCCACGGTCTACCGTGGGTATACCACGGTCTGCCCACGGTAGACCTGTACAGTTTTTTATTCAGGTAGACCTGAGACCTGAGCGTGTTGGGGCAATCAGGTATAACTGTACAGTTTTAACTGCACAGTTTTTTTTCTCCGGTCGGCCGAAACACTACTCGGGTAGACCTGAGACCTGAGCGTGTGTGGGGCAAGCAGGTTTAACTGCACAGTTGTTTTCCTTTGGTCGGCCGTAAACAGATTTCTTTTTAATGAATAATAAAGTTTAACAGGTAAAGGATATAATAATTAAAAATTATATAATTTAAAAAAATGTTTAGGTTAAATGACAAATACGATATTGCTGTGCCACAATATATGTAAATAGTTTCGTTTTATTTTATTGTCTTTTAATGATTTTTTTTTAAGAATAAAATATTTCTTATTGAGGCCTTTAAATACTTTCCTTCTTTGATAAAATGTATTATACAGGGTATACTATTTTCGATGTTTAGTACAGTGATCTTGAAAACCGCTTCCGCTACAGAGATGGATAAATGGGAAAAGAACTGTATTTTTTGCTTAGTTTAAATCGCTTTTTATTTCGTTAAGAGTAATCATGGCTTACTAGATGTTTCCAAAAACCGTTTGGTCCACTTTTTTTTCTTCCGTAGCTCAGTTAATATTTCAAATAGAAAAAAAGTGTAAATAGGGAACTTGTAGATAACTATCCTCTTACTAGAAAGGTATAACTCGGTATTTAATTTAATAGTCCGTTTTTGACCTTCGACATTACCTATATATATATATATATATATATATATATATATATATATATATATATATATATATATATATATATATATATATATATAAGAGTAATTTTTCTTGGATTTAGGTTAGTTAAATAAATATTAAAATTCAAATTTTGCCTAAAAAAATAAATAAAATATGACATTTTAACCATTTTAATATTTATTTATCTGACCTAAATCCATGAAAATTACTCTTATAAATTTATAATTTTTGGTCAAAGCGTTAAAAAGAACCGCCTTATGATATAAAGGGAGAATCAAAATTACGAAAATGGTATTTTGCCAATATAAAAAAATCTGTTAAGAATATTTTTGTAAGTACTTACTTATTTAAATACTAACACGTAATAGAAATTTTAATTTTTTGTTAAATAAATCGTTACCCTTTGGATAATATTTACATGCATTTTAACTTAACTTAATAATGTTTGCATATGTGAAGATTATTTTAGTTAACACTTAATTTTCCCGAGTAATCATAAATGATAAAAAATGCATAAAACTTACTTTTTAATGCTTTTGTATTAGGTAGTTTCCAAAAATATTTTTCATTTTTTTTTATTCTAAAAAATTTACTTTTGCGATTTTGAACCACCCTGTATATCATAGGGCATTTTTTAATATGGCTTTTAGCTTTTTAGACAAAGATTTTTTATTTCGTAATAATAAAAATAAAAAATTTTAGAGGTAGAGTTAAAAGTCCATTCGTGGACACACTGTAATGACCCAAAATAACATTATTTTCAAAATACAGGGTGTTGAAATTTTTAAGAATATTTAGGGTTTTATTATTATCTTACATATTCCTCATTCGGTTTCGATTGGGCTGTCTTCTATATTCATATTTTCTTTGCTTAAAAAAAATACATTTGTTTTGTCATTAAGTTTTTTGATCTTACTTACTTTTAAGAAAACGAAAATAAAATTAACCTAATTACTTGCCTCTGGAAACCCAAAGACATTGAAAAAATTAAAAGACACCTGATTCATTAAAAGTCGTTAGTTTAAATGTTATTGTTATTTTCTTTAAAATTTGTTATTACTTTCACATAGTGATATGCAATTAGTGTAAGATTCGAATAAGAAGCGACCTTTCCCCATCTGTTGTCGTTCAAACACTTTTTATATATTTGAAACAAAAAAACCGCTATTGGTTGGCTAAAAAGTTATGGTAAAGTCTATAAATAATAAAACAAAATAATAACTTTTACCTTTTTAAATATAGGTCCGAGTTGGGAGTATAATCTCAACTTTCAATTTTATTATCTTATAATACAACCTTTAATTTTTTACCGTAAATTGGGAAACACCCTATATGCACTCCGAACTACCGGAGAGAAAAACTGCGCACACACAAGCTTTTATTTATGGGACACCTTGTATATTACATTTATTTAATTTTAGTATTTTTTATTACATTTAAATTATATTTATAATCATTAAGTTATTAAATGGAGTTTACCTATAGTTTATTCTTTTTTAATTAAAAAAAACAACCCAAAAATGTTTTGCATTGTTTAAAAAATTCTGCTGCCATAATCAATAACTATGTATTTTTTCAATTACAAATAAACCAGTTCACCCTCGAGTTCACAAAGGATGCCGGCTTCAGTCGCCTTTTAAAATAAACAGGTTAAAAAAACTTTACAACCTCTACGGTCGACCTGCGTGTCTGTGGCGGCTACAAAGGGGTATTTTTGATTTTACTTCGGTCGCCTGAACAGGTTTAAAAAACTGTACAGTTTTGCCCACACACACTTAGGTCTACCTGAATAAAAAACTGTACAGGTTTACCGTGGGCAGACCGTGGGTACACCTGCACGTCTGTGGGCTCCGTTAGCAATATTTCGTTTTTAAAATTTAAAAACGACAGCCGTTTCGGGATAATCCGGAAAAAACGAAATTTAGCGAAAGAGTTTTTATTTTTAAGTTTATTTAAAAGGTATTTTAAAATGAAGGACACACTTTTTTCGTTCTACAAAATGATTTTTTGTATCTTTGTGACACATCAAGAAGGCTTATGCCTAAATACCAGTGTACCGTGAGTGCCGGGTTATTGGAATTTTAACCCATTTTTTACCCTGTTTCGTCAACGTTATCCAAGCACTGAAACATGCAGTTTTTGCATTTCACCGCAGTTTTTAGACAACGAGGTAGTGCCACCACGGACGTTATTTTTAAAATAACTATACTACCTAGGATTGGCAGAATACTACACAGAGGCTTTACCATTACTATCTGTAAGGTGACGAGCTAATATTAAAAATCCAGTGGTGGGAACCGAGATTCGAAGCCAGGTCGCTGCGGTGAGAGGCTGGTACGTTAGCCCATACACGAAGCTCGCCACAAAATGCCATGCCAATAAATTAAGTATTCTACGTTTCGAACTAAAAAATACTATTTATTTAAATTGCCATTAAAAGTTATGATTTTATTTCAAACGTTCTGGAAAATATTTGTTTACAGGCAATTATAAATCTATTTTTATGACAGCTTAAAATAAAGTTAATAGGGGCGTTAAATTAAAGTAACTGTTTTATTTTAATACGTACTATTAAATGAACGTAAATTGCATTTATTCTTGTAGCGTGTTATTAAACTATAAAAAAATAAATAAAATTAAAAAAATGAGCAGTAAATTAAAAAAATTGATGCAAACATGCGAACTGAAATTTCCACAAACGTTTAGAATAATTTCAAAATTATTAGTGACAAAATAGTAAAAGATTATTTTTCTGTTCGAAACGTCGTATAAATGTAAGGTGAGGTATGTCGTTGGATCTAGAAATAAAATACGGGTTTATTATTATTTTTTAAAATCCAACATAAAATTAAATTTAGGATTAAAAAAAAACAATTTTGTCCTTAGTAAATGAAAAAACAAACAAATGACGATTTTCGATAAAACATACAACTGCTAATTTATTTTTAAGCAAATTATTGTTTATTTTTTACTTTTGTTTTTTATATTATGTTGTCCACGGGTACTTTTTAGAAGAAGTTAAAGTAGCTCATTTTTTTTCTCCAAAACCAAGCTAGGTAAAAAGGAAATACACGACCCTAAAAGTTGCATTTAAAATTGCCTCATTGGATGAAAATATAAGAACGTAGTATCCTTTTTTCTTGATAATATTGGCTGTGGTTTACCAAGACGCCACTGGACCCAATAGTCTTGATCTGGATAAAGATTCACAAGCGTCTTATTTCATTAAATCAGTGTACTAAATGTTATCCAAATCGGTTAAAAAGTATTTAGGATATTTAAAAAATATCGCGTTTTTATAAAAACTTTAACACTCTG
Source organism: Listronotus bonariensis (assembly GCA_014170235.1). Taxonomy (NCBI): domain Eukaryota; kingdom Metazoa; phylum Arthropoda; class Insecta; order Coleoptera; family Curculionidae; genus Listronotus; species Listronotus bonariensis. Next base: position 118,718 of record JACEGR010001433.1, read on the forward strand.
TATCTCAGAAATAAACAAGTCCTGAACATATGTTTATGAACACTTTTTCTCATTAAAAGACATAAGAAAGCACCACCTTAAGTTTCGTACAGTAGTAAGGAAATACCCTGTATATTCATACATATACTTTTGTTATTGGATACCCTGTAGAAACAACGTAATTTGTTTTTTTACTACGAGTTTAACAAGAATAACAAAAGAAGTTACAGCTATCCCGATTGCAACTGCATTTTTTAAAAATAATTGGTATTCCCAATTTAAAAAATGTAAAAGCATACCTTATTAATATAGTAATAAACATAACTAAGAAACCTGTCTGGGCTCGGTTATGTATGTTATTTTACGGAAACTTTGCAAACACCATACTATAAGCTGATTCATTTTTTTAATTACATTTTATTTACCTATATGTGGCACTAAGGGGACAAAATTCTACAAACTACTTCATTTAGAATAACTGCTTTGCGATGCTACTTAAGCACCTATGATAAACGATTGGTCACTAAATAAATTTTAAAACCAAAATTTTATTTTCTAATTTTATATTCCTTAGACTTTAAACTTTAAAATTGTCAACTTTACACTTTCAACAATTATAAAATCGATATTATCAACGATATAGCTTTAAAAACATTAACAGGCTCACGTTGGAGACCTAGAGCGGCGTAATTTTTTAAGAACCCTCGGAGACGACGTCCACGAGTTGATTAAAGAGGACTCCCAAGTGCGGCGCGCTACTCGGGTTGGCGCGACCGCGACAACTGTCTGCAAGCCGGCTGTCGCGTTTTCTTCTTGCGTGACGTTGGGCGTCCATGTCCCCGAGTGTCATGTTGTGACGTGGGGCTTTTGTTAAGACTATGAGGATGACGTCCACGTCGCGAGGCGTCGAGACGACGACTGGACGTCGAGCGTCTCTCAGCTGGTCGCGAGTTCATCGGCGTCGACGGCGTCAGAACAAGCGTGTTTCTGTGTGCCCCTGCGCCCTGAAGGACCGGATGGCGGTCGACCTGCGCTGCATGACTATGTTTCTAGGTGCTTTGGAGTGGTTGTCGGAAACGATGTGGGCTTGCAGCGAATCGTACAATGGCAATATCAATTAGTATTTTTAGTTTATAGTTATTTATATAAAAACTAGTTTCTGGAAAAAGGTTGTATATGTATACGTCTTTTTACGGCGTAAATTGGCATTATTTTTGTTTTATCTCAACAGAACCACTTTGGAAGTATCATCAACTCCCTTATTAAAAACTGAAATGCAATCTTTAACCCTTAACTGGTGACATGAAGTCTTTCAGACTCTGCAAATTTAAATGAAACTTACCGTTTTGGTACCTTCCTACTTTCTAGATAGTAGTCTAGTAGTCAGTAGTAGGTAGTCACTGAAAATTCCAACCAGGCGCGTTTTGTTGCAGTGCTCCGGGTTAAGAAACAAACTGCTAGCAACAAAACGGTTTGGAGGAAAAAAATAAAATGTCAATTGTAAAAAAGTGTCAACATAATCTTAGAGCAAAAAATCAAAGTTTGCAGCAACCACGGACGGCCCCAAAACAAAAAGATAAATGCCGTTGTATAAATTAATTTAAATTATGTACATTTCGAGTGTTGGAAATATTCTTTTAGACGAAGGCAAAACTTTAAAATAATTAATGTTTAAACAGCTGTTTCTTTTCCCACTCCAAACCAACAATCGCACCAGCTCTACCGTCAAAATAGTCGGTAGGACTGGTGATCGCAAAAACCGGTGAACTTTGCAAGAAAACGCTATTTTCGTACCATTCCGACTCTGGAATGGCAGCAACAAAACGCACGCTTACGAAAAAAAGAACTGAAGAAACACAAGTTTTAAATTTCCAAGGTGTAAAAGGTAATACCAACGCACTTTACACCTTATTTTTACAAAATTAAATATGTTTTCTGCTACTAATACTTAAAAAGAAAAATTGGACTCTTAATGCACTAACTTTTATAAAAATAGATTTTTTGATAAATTTGTCACGGTACGAAAATAATTACAGACAGCTGACGCTCACAGCACTCATATACCGGGTGCCCACGAAATTACTGCCACTGTTAAATTTAAACTTAACACTTTTTATTAATCTTTTTTTGTTAATTTCAAACTATCTTTAAATCTAATAGTTTTTAGGATATCATTAGTAAAACGCCAGGCTGTCTTGAAAATAGCAAAGGAAATATATTTTTAATGTTTCACCAATAATAGCTTAAAAACAACAAGGTTTAGAAATAGGATAAAATTAACAAAAAAATAAAAATAAAAAATAAAAATAGGTGTTTAGGCTTAAGGTAGTGGTTTTCATTTAAATTATTAATGTTCTTTACTGCTAAAAGTCAATTCTTGTGTTTGTAAGGCCAGAATCAGAAAAAAATAGTCGATAAAAATGGCGGTAAACGTGATATTTTTAAATGCCATTCTCTCAAAAACTATTTAAGATAGCTATAACATGTGGTATATGTATTTTGTTGGATTTTTTTGTAGAATTGATTTTTACAAAAATATATAGAGTGTTCCTTTAAAAATAGCAAAGTTGAGAGCACTTTCGGTTAAACCGGATGTGCCACATAAAATTTAAAACATCAACAATCTGCATCCTATCGAACTATACAACCGACCAAAATTTAAAAATCGTGTAAGACTTCTCAAAAAAAACGGGTTTGCTAGTAATTTCGTTGGCACGCGGTATAGGGGAAAACTGAAATTTATAGAAATTTCAGTCGGTATGAAGTGACTTTTTAAATTTAGCGCTACCTCCCCAATGAATGTTTATTATTCAGCGTGTTTTTGAAAGTTCTTACCAAATAGAAAACTTTTAATTATTAAGTCTCCGAAAAAAAGTGCCTCTTCATAAAGTTCCTGCTTAATTAGAAAATACATTTCCACAAAAATATTTTTATGTTGGATGTACAGGGCGGCCTAAAAAACTTGTTTTTAAATTAAGGTAAAGGTTATTTTCCAACTACGGTACAAAACTTTAAAGGGTGATTTCTTATGGCATATTATAAACAAAACTTTCCATATGTCCTGAGTTGCTTTGTTTCTGAGATATTAAAAAAAACGGTATTTTATAAATATCTTTAATACGAAAAATGTACGCTTGTACTGGCTTTTAATGTGGTTTTTATATATTTTTTTATAAAGCAAATAAAAATACAACTTTTTAGTATCATACATTTTTTTTGTATCTGGCTTCGTATTAAAGATATTTATAAAATACCGTTTTGTTTATGCTCACTGAGACGCTACTGGATTCAATAAAGTCAATCTAGTTGAAGCTTTACAAACGCTTTTTTACATCAAACAAACGTACTAAATTTTAACCAAGTCGGTTAAAGGGTATTATATATAGATATGTATAGAATATCGATTTTTTTTAAAACTTCAACGACCTGTATCTCAGAAACGGAGCACGACATCAGGATCTTATTCATAAAATGACAACACCTTTCAAAATGTTGCAGTGAGAAAATACCCTGTATTTTATAAAAAGTCTTGTTTAAATATCCAACATAAAATCGTTTCTGTGAATATGTATTTTCTTATCAAGCAGGGCTTTTTATGAAGAGGCATTTTTTTCTTTAAGTTAATATATAAAAAGTTTTTCATTTGGTAAAAACTAATGAAGACACGCTATATTTAAAAAAAAAGAGTCTATTAGTGCAATAAAAATGTTAAATTAAAGGATATGCGGTTATTCATACTATATGAACTAAACAACTCTGCCTGTAACTCTATAGTAAGAAAACAATGAGCCAACACTTAAGTCGTGACACAGATCCTTAACAAATTAAATTATTTAACGGGACGGGTCGTCGCCTATCGGATAAATATTTATTAGACAGCTACAAACGAAGAGACAAATCCAATACAGAACTGGAATTAGAAATTTTTAATTATTTTAGAATATTTCAAAATCTACAGAGCAATTGGCAAATTTTGGATTAGCAGATAATATCGTATCCAAACTGGGCGCATGTATTTTCGACCAAGTTTAGAGCATGTACTTAAAAACACATGTAATTTCGACCAGAGGTAAAAGGGTTATTAACTTCACGGTTACCATATTTGTTTTATTTGATTAATTTATTAATTATAAAAAAGGGAGTGACTCCGGCACGGTCCATCCGTGATATTTTTTTATATCTGCACGGTCTAATTCTATTTATTAATGAACGAAAAAGAATTGACACACTTTTTAAGTGGATTAAAAAGTGTGTATTAGTCTCAGGTGTAATTAAGGAATAAAACAAAAACTACCCAGAACTAATGAACCCCCACCTATACTCTGTCTGTAGTAGTTGGTAAAAAATATTTGACTTTATGCGTTGGTTGTAAACAAAATATTTTAAAGACAAGGTAGATTTGATGTTTTTAGATGTTAATTTTTAAGGCGTATTTTTGTCCGGGCCTTTTATCCATCATTAGGGTATCAGATATTTAATTTAATAATAATTTGGTAAATCCGATCATAAATATTCTATGGCCCGTAGATCCTTAGTAGAAAATGTACTTGTGCTTGTGACTATGTACGCCACATAGCGCGGACGTAGACGTCGACGGAATGCACGTCGTTTCAAGGGCTTGGCAAATGATTCGCCGGCAACGTCCGCCGGTGATTCAGAGCTGGTTGGTTTTTATGCGTCAAAGGAGCGCGCAAACAGGTTGGTTAGTTATGACGGATGTTTGGCGAATTGTTGCAAGTCTGGACGCGGCTTAAGGCAAAGCGCAAATTAAGACTTGTATAACGCGTGCATCGCGGCGTACTTTTGTAACTTATAAAATTAAATTATACAGCGCAAATTGACTAGCGACGCGTCTACTCGAAAAAGCATTGATTTTTGTGGTAGTGGCACAATTTCTCGCGTCGCACGCTTTAGACGAGTGTAGTAGTAGTAGTATGCAGCTAGTGTTGAACTGGACAACCAAATAGAGGGACCATCATCATCATAAGACGGTGTTGTTGCCTATGACGTCGCATTTCGCCGTTAAGGCCAACTAGAAGCAACACTAAGCCGTAATTAAAAGCATTTTAAGACTAGATAAATACTTAATTTTAAATATTCCGAAAAATGTTTTGTAGAATAGACATCCTTTTGCAAATTTACCCCTATTTCTAATAATTAAAAATATATAATATAAATATTTTTACATGTCTCTTAGAGACATTATAATGTTTCCAAATTTTCAAAAATTTTCAAAGCCTACTTTTCGAGAAATCAATCGCAGCAGTTCTCGGTGGAATAACCTGTATTCTTAAAAAGTGTTAAATTGGCTTGTATTGTTAAAAAAAAAACGTATAAATAAAAAATAAATTTTAATTATTTCGTTGATCAGACAAGTAAAATTTTTTCTTTAAACTTATGTCCCATACCTTAATTTGAGACATAAATAAAGATGGTTTTATTAGGACCACAAATTTAAATTGTGCATCAGCTGGTCTATTAAGATGTTAATATAAATAGGACATGACATAATCTTTAAGAGACTATGTGCTGCAAGTAGTCTCTATAGTTTACTAGCTTCATGATTTCCAAATAGTGCCCCGTATGTAAAAGATCCTAATTAAGTGCCATAGTGTCACAAGTAATAAAGTGACATTATAAATTATAGTTTTTGTTACGAACTAAAGGGGATTTACACGGGTCGATTTTAGCCGTGCGATTAGGCCGCTCGTCTAAAATTGCATGTGTAAATAGCAGATCGACAGACCACAAGGTAAAATAATACTGTAAAGCCTAGAAAGTAAGAAAAGACAGTGAGTTGTGCACCTATATCTGTTGATGCACAACATAAACTTATGTTCAATGTACACCGATGTCGAAAATGTATCCGTTAAACACATTCTGTGTTTTCCCCTAATTTCTTGAAAATCTTTTAATTGTATTGAATTTATTAATTCTATTCTTATCCGATAGCGGAAGTGACAAGGCTCTATAAATGTAACTGTAGAAGGTGGACATTTTATACGAGTATGGAAAAAGTAATTTTTCTATTTACATTTTTCTTTTATCTCTAATATCAAACGAGTTAAAACTGCCTGGCCAAATTGACAAAACTCGAAACACACTCTGTATCTTCAAAAGGAATCAAGTTAGCCATGGTTTGCTTTTACAATTGAATTTATTTCAAAAATTAAAATCGAGATTGCGCGATAAGATTTGTTCTATCTTTTTAGTTTTCGCTATACCCTGCAAGGTCAACGAAAAGGCGCCACCCTGTATACGTTAAAAAGATTAAAAACTCATATCGCTCTATGTATATAAATGAAAAAGCCTAGAACCTGTAAAAAGGTTATTGTTATTTGGAAGACATTAGTATTAGCGACATTGATTTAGAGTGAGATATGTTGTGTTTTATTTTGTTCTTCAATTTAAGTATTATATGGAGACTGTTAAAATAAAGTATTACTGCAAATTATTGTTTAATCACTAAATTCCCAACTAACTTTACACATTAATTTATTTTTTCATATAGCGGCCCTGCAAGGTCAATCCAAAATTTTTATAATTTCATTGCATCCCAAGTCTAAGTCTCTTTCTTAAATCGTAAAAAGAACTATACCGTAGGGGTGGAGATCTTCGTATACTCGTCACAATATATTTGTATTTATTAGGCATTTAATATAAGATATACTTACATCGAGACCACTGCAAAACACCTTTAAAAATAGCTGCTTACCTGAAAAAAAAAAAAGATATAATGTAGTAAGACAATTTTAAAGTTTGGGCATATGTTAAGTAAAAACCTCTGACCTAACCTAGAATAGTACAGTGATATATCTACGTAGCAACTTTAAAATTAAGATTTTATCAACTAAAAAGTTAGGTACCTACTACCATAGATAACCTGCATTTAGATCCGCAGTGGCAAGAAGCATTTTTCGGATTTTTACGACCTCGCGCAGTGGGTGGACGAACATGCGCACTTAAAAGCCGTGGCAAAATAACAACATCGGCACCCCGTACCCTTCGTCCGCGGGCTGACCGTGATGCTCATTAGCTACCGTACTTCGAACAGAAAACCAGGACGCCGTCGACAAATTCTTTCCGATAATGCGGATAGTTTGTTTGGCGCCAGGTGCGTTTACCCTCAACTTGTTTGCGCACAAACCGGTTTTTAGCCCATGAAATGTAAGTTTTGTTTCGCGCAGGTTATAACATTGGCAATCCATCGAGGTCAGTGGGTACTACTGAACCGATTTAAAAACCAAACTCTATTAAACCCTCCAAGATACTCGTAGGGTATTACTTGACCCCGTTTCCCATTTAAACTCTTTGATGTGTGTGTTGGTGGTTGGTGGGGTAAGGGAATAACCCTAAACAGGTAAATTTAGACCCAGAAATGTAACCGTCTTAAACTAAAAAAAGTATACAACTACAGATACGGAATGGCCTATTTTAACTGGATGCACTGTATTAGGACCAATGCAAACATAGCAGTAAATGCATGATTGCGTACATTTTCGCTTCACCTACATCCTATCTACTAATATTAATAACATAACTACGCAGAGAATTGATAATTATTACGGTTATTAATCAGTTATCTATTAATATTTAGAAAGAGTTTTAGTCTAGTCATATCGAAAAGTAGCAAAAGGTATGATAATGTTTTTATTAATATGTTTTTCTACCCATCTTTAAAAAGTTCACTTTTCCGCACTAGCGCGGAAAAGTCCAAAAATTTTGAACCAAATGTTAGCGAGTCGCATGTACTTCATGTTTAAAAGAAAGTTTTGCTTTGGCCAAACCACCTTAAAAGGTGGAAGAAACACATTTAACTTCGCAGACACCAATATTTTCAAAACAAAAAAACTTTTTCAATCCGCTATTAACCTGCAAAATGTCACCAATTGTACATTTACCAACAACAATAGTATGTAAGTGCAAGTAGGGTAATAGGTAGCACTATGTTAAAATAAAAAATATACACCGGGTGACAACAAAATTACTATTCATCAATTTATTTTCTTCTGTGCCACCGTACAGTTTTTAAATTTAGGGACATTATATTGCATTATCGGATGCCAATTTTGGATATAATAGTATCTGTGTATTACTTCCGGTTTAACCGGAAGTGATATAAAATTTGATATTTGAAATGGAATACCCTGTATATTTTTAGGATTGGGATTTTACAGGTCATTTCTGATATAAAACCTTAAATATATTTATACCCTAACTGTTTTGGTTTTGGAGATAATGGCGTTTGAAAATGTCCATACGACAGCACATTATGCAGTTTTATGGGAAAACAAATAAACATCGCAAAAATGTAAAATGCTTAAAATGGTGCCTTTAAAAGACTCTACCCGTAGAGACCATTATAATACTACTTCCTGTTTAACCGGAAGTGATGTAAAATATGAACGTCCAAGTATGAAGACCCTGATGATTTTAATGAAACACTCTGTATATTTCCTAAGATTTAAATTCTTTAAGCTATTCCTGATATAAAACCTATAATATACCCATAACCTAACTTTTTTAGTTTTAGAGAAAACTGAGTTCAAAAGGTCTGAGCGACCCACAATGAGAGTTTCATGCATATTTTGTCGTCGTCTGGACCTTTTTAAAGGCCGTTTTCTCTAAAACTAAAAAAGATAGAGTTATGGGTATATTATAGGTTTTATATCAGAAATAGCTTAAAGAATTTAAATCTTAGGAAATATACAGGAGTGATCCATTAAACTTATTAGGGTTATCATACTTAGAAGTTCAAATTTTACAGCACTTCCGGTTAAACCGGAAGTAGTATTATAATGGTCTTTAAGGGTAGAGTCTTTAAAAGACTATTTTAAACATTTTAAATTTTTGCAATCTTTATTTGTTTTCACATAAAACTGCATAATGTGCTGTCGTTTGAACATTTTTAAACGCCATTTTCCCCAAAACCAAAAGAGTTAAGTTATGAATATATTAAAGGTTTCATATTAGGAATGACCTGTAGAATTTAAATTCTAAAAAACATACAGGGTGTTCCATTTAAAATATCTAAGTTTATATCACTTTCTATTAAACCGAAAGTAATACACAGATGCTATTATATCCAAAATTTGCATCCGATGATACAATATAACGTCGCTTAATTTAAAAACTATATGATTGCACTAAAGAAAATAAATTGCTGGATAGCAATTTTGTTGTCACCCGGCATACTTTTATGTTTCCCATACGCTCGTAGAAAAATAGTGTTCCTAACACGTGCCGAAAGTGTCTTTTCCGCACTTGACCGCTTGACCAAACGCGCATAGTGGAGTTTGGTCAGCCGTGCGCTGAGAAGTGACACTTTTAGCGCTAGTTAGATAATAAACTAATATTTACCAGCGGAAATGTACTTTTCGTACTAGTGCGGAAAAGTACAATAATGTCATACCAAATATTAGCGAGTCGCAAAGAAAGATTTTCATGCACTTTATCTGAAGAAAAATTGCCCGTCCGTCCATCTCTAGTGGACGCCTACCATAGGTAGTAAATACCCTTAACATTTAAATTAACAAATAAGGTGTTTTAAAGTTTTTTATGCTCTTTGGATGGGCTAGGGATATTAAATTAATATGAGATAGGTAAATTTTATTTTTTTCTCGAAAAATAAGCAAAATACGAAAAAAGTTTCAGAGTTAAAAACAATATATGAGGGGCTAGTTTTTAAGTGTAGAATTTTCAAAATTAGAGGTCTTCGTTATATTAAATAAAAAAGAACAGAGAACCTAAATATTCAATGTAATGCATTCTTGTATTGAAGTTTGAACACTCTGTTTTGGATGTAGTCATGGCCGAAAAAGTAATTTATTTAAATTCGGCACTGAAAAATAAAATTATTGGGTCATTTATTTTACTCTTGTGTTAAAAGTATAAATGGCGATTGTACACTTTACATTACATTACTTTCTTAGTCTAACTAAATTATAAAAACTTTTACAAAAGTCAGTGGTGTACATTCTTCTGTCAGAAATATACGTTGAGGTATCGCTCAAGACGCCACTGGATTAGGAAAATTTAATCGAATTTGATTCTTAAATTAATTTTGACTTCACAAATAAGACTGCTTAAGTTTATTAAAATCACATGAAAATATAAATATAAACAAAAAACCTATTTTTATTTAAGTTTAATACCCTGTATCTGGAAAATAATGCATTTTTGAAGCAATATTATATTTTCTTAACAGCATTCTGTAGAGTAATGACGGTTGTTTCTCACAGCCGGTTTTTATCGTTTAAAATAAAAACGTGAAATTTGGTATATTGCTATTTGACATAATTATACATTGGTTGATCTATTCAGTGGTCTTTTATCACTTTTAAATTCGTAATGGCTTCACCGGTAAATTTTATCCTAATTTGATAGAATACAACCTTGTGACATACAAAAATACCTTATATGTCACCTTTTGACACTCACTTTAAAAATTTAATTTTTAAATTTTAATCTTGAGTGCCATGATTAGGCTAAAACGGTTAATTTTGAGTCAAGTAGCCATGGAAAAATAGATTTTCCTTTTTTTAAATGAAATGAGGGTGGCTCGTTCGCATATGCCAAAAGAGCATTGTATTTTAAATAATTTGGTAATACACACATAATATTTTAAACAAGGATTTTTTCGTAAAAATATATTTTTCAGCAAGTTCTATTGTAATGTCGTAAATGGTTGACGTATAAAAAAATAAGGCGTCTTGAAAAATACATCCAGTTGTCTTACCCAACTATGGGAGTTATGACCATAAATAGCATTTTTTAAACTTTAACTCTACCCGGAAAAGCCGTGAAGAACAAAAGACGATCAAATCTAATATTCCTATATTAGCTAGCTTAGCCTACTATAGCTAATTAACCGTTTTAGGCTAATCATAGCACTCTAGATTAAAATATTTAAAAAAAAATGTTTAAAAGCAGAAGTGTCAAAAAGTGACATGTGAGGTGTCATTGTATTTAGAATGTGGTATTCTAATAAAATATGATAAAGTTCACCGCAGGTGTCATTTAAAATTTAACCGAAAGTTATACAAAATAACTAAATAAATTAACCGGTGCATAATAATGTTAAATATCGATATATACCAAATTTCGTTTTTCTATTTTAAAAGAGAAAAAAGTTAAAGGAGAAAAACATCCGGTATTTTAAAATTTAATAACTAAACCTGCAAAATTACCATCTATAAAATCTCTATATAAAGAAATGATTTTCTACTTCTAGTAAACTTCATAACAATTTGGTCGTCCATTTATAACAATTACAGTTAGCAGTTTCCCCTTAAAGTTAATATTTTTGAGGATTTTAATCAAGCTGTCTAACAGAATAGACACATTAAAACTAGATTTGGGCATGAGAGAAGAAGCTCACAAAAGAGAAACCAAAATAAACTAACACAATAATATTTGGAAACTTTAAGTGTCCATAAAATGTGTCTAGACTTGGTCTAGTCGACACATTTCGAAGGAATAGGGATAAAGAATATTGTATATATAAAAGAAAATGGTCTCATTGAACTTTAATTATAGTTTATTGCGTCATTTAAGTGTCAATATTATAATTAATACAAATATTCTAGTAGGGGAACCTGTGGGCTAAATGGGGAGTTACTCGAACGTCATAGAGGTCTATTGGGTTGCAAAGCTTAGATGATAAGAAAAAAATGTTTTATAATGTATACTCTTTCACTAGTGGGGGAAGCGGTTATAGATTTTTAAATATGTCAAAACAATACTGTTATTATTTCGGCTTGTGGAAATTGTTCGGATCGTATCGGATTATACAGCGTGTCTACTTAAGTTCTCACCATATGCAATTTTTTTATTATTAACTTTAAGAAAAATTTCTGTATGGCTAAAAACTAAAATGCAATCATCAGATATTAATTTTTGCAGTGACATATGAGGTAAGTAAAAAAGAGTTTTGCTTAGCAGGAAAGTACCCTTAGTTTTCATAATATAGATTTTTTTAGGGAAAAGGTGTTCATAATTAAAAATATATTCTAAATATGCAAAGTTGGTTTATTTAAAGAATATTTTTTATTTTTTTTTCTGCTGTAATGAGCGTTTCTGAGACTTTTGGCGGTTCCTTATTTAAAACAAATTGATATTATAAAAAACAAGGGTACTTTCCTCTTAGGCAAAATTTATATTTTTTTGACATGCCTTGTATACCACTACAAAAAATTAATATCTAATACTTGCATTTTAGGTTTTAGACCATGCAGAACTTTTTATAAAAAACACTTTTTTCGTAAAATTAATAATAAAAAAGGTATCCATATGGTGCGAACTTAAGTAGACACGCTGTATATTTTTTGTTATTCCTGAATTATTTTTTCAAAATAAAAGAATAGCCATGCTCGGGAATAGGACCCCCTAAGATTTCCGGTATGCAAACCGAAAACTATGCGACTAAAATCTAAAACTTTAACAAAAATGGGACAAACCCAGAACAAACATAAAATGTGGCCAAAACCTAAAACTTTTTAATAAAAGCCGATTCCCACTTAGGGGTGTTCACCCGTGACGCACGAGTCGGTATCCATCATATAATTGTCGGTGTTTTTAAGGACACGGATAAAATTATATCCATGCACATTTGAATTGAATCACAACTTTTGGTAGTACCAACCGTTAATTCATATAGGAAATTTTGTTGAAAAGTCGTCACCCATAAGGGAAAATTAGAAAAAGTCCTAATTTGGCGGGTGAAAACGCACGGGTTAAAGCCCCTAGGTGGGAATCGGCTATAAGTTTATACATTTTTATTGACAAATTAACTTTTTGATATATTTTTTAAAAAGCCGTGTTGAAAGTTGACATGCTAAGGTGCTTTTGTAGTATATCATTATAAAAGTTCTTAACCCTATTTAAAACAGTACACTGATAAAAAAGTGTTTAATAAACAAGTCAATATTTCTTTTACATTGGCCAAATTAATATTTCGTTGTAAAAAATTAAGAATATTTTATTTTAAATCGACATTTTTTTCCTTAGGGGACCAATATCTTTACCTAACTTTTTTACAGTCCCGAGGCTTGACTCATACCTTTCGGGACTACCAAGACTCCAGCCCCCTTTAAATCGAAACGAATTGCGCCTATGCTGCCAAGCTGTAGTAACTCCCGAAAATCCTCTCTTGGACTTCCCTACCATTCCATGTACAATACATACATATGAAGACGTTGGGGCAAAATCAGTACCACTCCAAATTTCATTTTTGAAACAACAATCAAACAAATCGGAATTGTCCTCTTTTTGCATAAAAATAGCTATGTGCAAAATTCTTATGGGGACGTTAATGTGCTTTGAACTGTACGATATTTCCACCAATCTATGCAAATTTCTTTAAAGCATACGACCTTGTGAAAAAAACTTAAGCCAAAAATGGACTTGTTCGGTTTTACCCCAAAGTGTCCGTGATTTCAAGCATCCAAAATAAAATATATCTATTGTCAATTTCCTCGATTGCGGAAATTGTTTGAAAAACAAGCATTTTCTCATCTTCATCAGTTATATCACATACTCCACTCATGTTTTTATTTAAAAATGCTTTGTTAGGTTATGTTGAACAGGTTGAATTCGTAAACACTAGATTTGTTCCAGCAGAATGTTGGATACATGTTAGCAACAGTTTTCTGCTGAAACGAAAAATAAACAAGGCGTTCATACTGCTTATACGTCAATACAAGTAAGGTTATGTTAGAAATTTGTCAGTAATGTTTGAACAAGGTTTGCAAACTTTTCAAACAGTTTCCAACGTGCTTCCAACATCTTAAAACTACTGCTGAACAACAAACAATCGTATAATGTTACAAACATGGCACTGTTGGAACGACCAGTTTGACGTGCGCAGAATCCGAACGGTTGCAAACATTTCTGACAGCCTGCTGGAACAAACCTACACTCAGAAGTGGTCCGAATTATTAATACTGCAAACTGACGTTGGCGCGCTCACTTAAATCGGACCGCTCGTAGAAGACTATACGTCGTAACGGACTCTTTGTTTGACCTCCGGACAGTGCGGACGATCGTAGAGGACTACAAAGTTCTTCCCGGAGTGGCGGTTAGAGGTGCCGTACGAACGTTTTTTACCTTCGGGGAACAAGGAAAGATTCACGCTAAATTGGCGGCATCTTTCTTCTGGATCTAAGCGCTGTGAGCGAAGATTCCTATAAGCTGATGGTATCCTATTTGGTGGTGAACACGAGGTATTTCTCAAATGGCGGGTAATAGAAGGGCGTGCCATGGGAACTGTCAGTAGTGAAAGTGAAGGTTATATGTAGCACCAGTAGCAGGTCTTGGTTTGACAGCCGACAATTTCTGCATTGCATCGATTGTAGAATTATTTTTGTTTTCTTTTTGGAATTTCTGGGAGCTACGAGCTCGATTAGTCCGGAAGGGGGAGAGTGGTGGATTGGAACTGAAAGGACCAAAACCAAGAAATATAGAGAGAGAGATAATTCGGACCGCGGCCTTATTCACGCATGTTTACATGCCAGGATTTAGTTAGATTGTCTCTTTTCCTCACATTGCCTATGTGTTATGTTATTTAGCTCAACCTGTATAAAGCATGTTTTATGCATAAAAATAATGTGTGCAAATAGTAATAGATAAATAAACAAAAACTTTTCATACCTAAATAACATATGTTATTACCCGACTTCATTTATTTTTAATTTTGTGTATTTATTATTTTTAGCCTTTTCGTAAGATATTTTTTTAACTAAAATATTAAATACCAGGTGATAAGTTTGTTAATAGAAAAATTTACTTATATTGAAAACCTTTATTTCAACATAATTTAAATATAAACACCTGCTTGTTAATGTAACTCGTATATCCTAAACTTTTTTTTATAGAAAAATAAAAATAGTAGTAAATATTTTAATCTAACAGTTAATAATTCTTTCTCTAATCCATTAATTTAAACGGCTTAGTTTTACCTCATACTCGTAAAATTAATAATAAATGTGTTCTCTTTAATGTGAAAAATTGTTTTGACATTTGGGCGTAGGATGTCTGCTCACTTAAGAGATATTTATTTTTATTGTTTTGAAAATATATGAGTTAAATTTAAATGTTAAATTACAATAAAATAAATTATTTAAGGGGGGCTAAGGTCAAATCGTACAAAAAAGCCATGTTTTCGTGATTTTTTTCTGACGACACAGTTAAAATTTATTTACTCAACCAATGGTACATTAAAGTATGACATTCGAAGAATGTTTCATCAAATTTTTACAAAAAATATTAAAAAATACGGCAATGGCAGCAATTGTTCGGACGTGTCTCGAAAAAAGTTGAATTGCGGTGCCCCTCATAACTTGGTGCTGGATCATCCGAAATCAAAAAATCAAAGTTCATTCGTTAGATAATAGTTTTCCCCAGGTAACGCTATCGAGTTTTTTGTTTCCAAATTTTTTCACTTTTAGATCACTTTGAAGTGAAGGGAAAAAATCGGCTAATTTGTTAGTGCAAAATCAAAATTATGAAAAAAAACTCGACAGCGTTACCTCGTAAATGATGTACAGAAATAGTGTTTAAAATTTCAAAATGATCGGTGCAGTAGTTTTGGAGTTATCAGGGCCACCGACTTTGAAAACGTGAGTTGTGAATTGAATACCTTACCCCCCTTAAACCAATGCGCTTAAAAAAAAACTCGACAGCGTTACCTCGTAAATGATGTACAGAAATAGTGTTTAAAATTTCAAAAGGATCGGTGCAGTAGTTTTGGAGTTATCAGGGGCACCGACTTTGAAAACGTGAGTTGAAATTAAATACCTTAGCCCCCTTAAAATAAATATATAAATCATTAGCGTTAATTTGACCATATTTTCTAATAATAATGCTTAAGATATAAAATTAAACCATAAATAAAAAAAATATAATATAGTCTATCTAAACAAAATAGAAATAAAGCTTTCTGTAGTAATGGTGACAAAATACAATTTTAAACAAGTTTTTTTGTAACGTAATAATGCCCAAAATATTACGAATGTATGCGTAAAAACTACAAACCTAATATTTATTGACAAAAATATATGTTTCGTCTGCCTAAATATTTGTAAAAGGGCACTATACGTATTTTTTTTATTGAAAAAATATTTTTATCGAATGAAACTAAATTCGTCAGATTAGGTAAGTTTCCAAATTTTTAAATTTCCATCTTGCTCACTAGTAACTAAAATATGACAACACATTTTCGGCAAAAAATTTCGCTTTTAAATCTCTTCCAAAACCAAAGCTGTTTGGCGTTCTTTGGTCATTCAAAATTAAACAGTACTATTGGCACTATTTCTAATGCAGTGAATAGAGCAAAGCCAATCTAATAAGATTTAAAATGTTTAAAATGCGAGAGGTGACAACATTGTTTTTTCTTTTAGAAAACAATGTTAATATCACTGTTTAATATCGTATTCCTAAAAGCCTTTAAAATACCGAATTTTTATAACACACTAGTAGTAATTTACGTTTTTCTAAAACTGTGGTATTACTGTTCAGTTCTACATAGCTAGGTACAAGAAACCTTTTTACATGCCAAATTTTATAAATATAGCCTTAGCTGATCGCTGCTCGAAAGTCGCTGTAGTTTTTAGTTCAAGATCATTAATGGCATCACTATCACTGCATTTTTAAAAAATACTTGTATTTGAGCAGGCCTGACGAGAGGGCGTTAAAGGTGGTACAAATTAACGGGGCCCGGACTGAGAGAAGGGCCCGCGAGAGAAAAAGAACTGAAATAATCGGGTATTTGGTTTTGGGACTTTTATTTTTTGTGACGGAAGAGAAAATACTTGAATTGATGTTATAAAAAGAATCAATTTTGTAAACCCGTTTGTTTCATTAAATATCTGAGTTGTAAGCGATGACAACTTTATATAATACTGTGCCACACTAGAGTAGTTAAGTACTTTGCAACAGTAGTGTTATACTGCTTGCGGAAGATGAAGAACTGAAATACTCGGGTATTTGGTTTTAGGACTTTTATTCTTTGTAACAAGCCTTGAAGGCGGTACAAATTACCGGGCTGGACTGAAAGAAAGGCCCGCGGGAGATGAAAAACTAAAAATAAAAGGGTATTTGGTTTTGGGACTTTTTTCTATTGTAACAAGGAGATCCCCAGAACGAAATATCGTATAATTATAACAATTTTATTATATACAAAACTTTTTGCCCCATATCCCCCTACATTTGACCAGCGAGAAGAACGGCTGGGGGCTTATTGCGGTTATGTGTGGCCAGACCTTTATTTGTTTAACAACGAGTACCTAATGCACAATTTATAAATAAATAAACTCTAAAGTAGGGTAAGTATTTGATACTTGTTAGTTCTCTATTTATTTTTGTAGAAACATCCTTCAGAAAAATTGTGTCATATTTTTAAAACTTTGTTCTCGCTGTTTGAAATATTACCACAAAAATTAAAAAAAGTTTTATACTAAAAAGAATGTTGGAGAAATACATTTCCCTAGACAGTACTTTTAAAATATGTTTAAAATACTTGCAGGGTTTTAGTCATGTTCAGTAGAAAATGTTTAAAACTTATATAGTTGCTTTTAATAATTAAATTTATGGTTTTAACATTTTAAACACACTATTAGATTTCTAGAACGTGTCTAGCGAGTTTCTCTGTGTCGGAATAAAGTCAGTTAAGATGTACATATAATTAAATGTTTTGTTTGACTTGCTGGTTTCTTGGACCGTAATAAAAACGTATAGTATGGAGTTTTTGTTATGTTTTTATTGTATCTGTTACGCACAAATATCGAAACCGCTCAATGAGCGGAAATAACGCACACAACGCGTTATGGACGAAGGTAAATGACTAAACACCGAAATTAAATAAGTTTCCGTTTTATGGTCGTGAATTTATGACCGCAACGCGTCGTGGTCATTTAATGCGGTGCACCATTTCACGTTTGTACTTTAGTTGTTAGCAGGGCTAGCCAACTTCTTATGAGAGCTGTCATTGCACCTGGCCAGATTTTTAAAGGGACAGACGATATGTTGGTTGCCTATACGCTTAGGTGCGACATGCATGTTGAGACGGTATTGTATAGTAACCTGTAATTTTTATGTGATTTTTATCTAGAAACCTGCAAGGAATGGTAAGTATCTGTACTTCATCGTTCCTTTCCCGTGACTTGGTCGCGGCCATTTTATCATTTTCGTTTGTAGTAAACACCGACGCTATGTTAATTTTGCTATTTTGTCTCTAGAAATGGCAGAAATAAACATGTTTGGAGTAACCTTATCAAGTGGAAAAAAGATCAAGAAAAGAAAAAAATATAATTTTTTTAGAGAGACCTATATCTACCTTGATTTTGGAGACCTTGACAAAGACGTTACCGAAGTAAGTACATGGTAACAGATGTATTAATATTAGTAAACTTAAATTTGCTTTTAAATATTCATAGCTTCCTTTACATCAAAATGATTGCTAAAGATTGTTTTTTTTTAATTTTCAAAGAATTTAGTGAAAACATGAAAAAATTCTAGTTGCTTAACTCCGAGCTTAAATCTATCTAAAAACTGTAGAAATTTTTGTTTTTGACCTTTTTATCAGATTTGCTTGAGCCAAGCACTTGATATACCTATACTGTAGGTACCATGGCACCATATTTAATAATACAGATGCTCAAAAGCACACTGCACTCAAACACCCTCCCAAAATCTATAAAATTGCTTTCCTTATATACAGTATTTTAAATTTAGACAGCCAAAAATTATAACGGACAAAGCCAAATTGTCCACTTGATGGTACTTAATTGGGTAGATGCAAAAAATGCCAAAAATGGGACTGCTGACTTTTAAAGATTTTAAACTTAGTTTAAAAGTTAATAAAAGCGTGTTAAAAATTACTTAATTTTCTCAGTTTTTATTTTTCTTTTAATTTTATTTTGATAACGGTGGCAAACTGAAAGGTCGATTAAAATTTGGGGGTATTTTGGGGACTTTTTCTTTATTTTCTTTTAGGCAACCGGCCACTCAATAGGGGTGAACAGGTCAGCTCTCTGTACCCCAGGACCCGGACCAAAGCAGTCACATTTTTTGCATTTTCCATGTGTAAATGAATCCGCCCCACCAATATAGAACATACATATATCTTCAAAAAATGATCCATTTTGTTTTTAAAAATTTTAGTGTTTTTCATTTTTACCATTAAACTGATTATATACATAAATTGCTTAATCATTACTGTGACAGGCAGTTAATCTCTAAATAATATTGTTTTTTGTTTCAGGGTAGTATTCCGAGTACCTAAATTAAGACACACACCTGATTTGTGTGGATTGCACCTACACCTACCCAATTTGTGATGAATTTATCTGGCTGTGCCTGCTTTCCTATATGTGAAGACCACTTGTCTGTGACTACTTAATTTTTATTTAGATATACCAAAATTTAATTACGAAAACTGTATAATATCCCCACTTAATCATACTATTGTGTTTATAGGTTGTTTTTCTTCCTATTTGCATTATTTACATAATGTTTGGTGTAATAAGCATGTACCTTTGAATTTCCAATGCTTAGAACTTTTTTGTAAAAATATTTTAAAACTAAAATAAAACTTTTGTTGTAACTCTGGAGGTATTAAAAATTAATAATTTGTTTAATTTCTCCTTTAATTCCTTATATATGTGAAGCTTTGATATTAGGTTTTCTTTTTATTAATAAAATGAAAAAATATGATGCGTAAACCGTTAATGTTTTTACATTTTATTGCTAAAAAAAAATCTAATGTCAAAGCTTTACAAGATAAATTTTAAATCAGCTTTTGGGTATGGCGCAAAATATGCACTTTTTAGTTAGCTTAATAGTTAACAGCTGGCGCCACAATATACCGTATGCCTCCAAGGCCGTGTAGTTACTCGGCCAGATCCTAGGGTGCGTATTTTGACAGATTTTAACTGTCTCAGCAGTGTCGCAGATTTAACACGGCAATCTGACTTCTCTAACTCTTTCTATTTTGTGGTTGTTAGTTTGACTTCAAGCAGAGTGAGTCGTTTCTGCTTTTAGTCAGTTATATTTATCTTGACTATATCGGTTATTGTATTATATTAATTTACATACGTGCGCTGTTGACAACACTAACAATATGTCCAGTAAAGGCATTTTTAATGAAAAATTATCATCTATTGTAGAAAATAGCAATGTTTGATTTCTTTTGGCTAATTAATTTTTTTAGTATGTTTGAAACAATTTTCTTTTTTTTTTTTACCAAAACACCATAAAAAATACCTATTTTTCTGATTTTTCCACCGAAAACCCCCTTAAAAATTGGAAATGTCCTAGCAAATAGTTATTTTAGCTAAAATATTTTTTTATATAAAAAATTATCTTTTTCCCCCAAAGGACCCTTAAAAATAGAGAAAATCTCGTCAAAATCGCATAATTGTACGAATTTCGTCGATTTAAGCAGATTTACCTATGTTTGATTTTTTTTTCAGGGAAGGCCCCCTTAAAAATTATTATTTTATTTTAATAAATTTATGTAAATTCTGTCTTATGTTAACTAAATCTTAAGTTATGTATTTATTTTCAAAATATATGACGTTTTCACTATATTTTAAGGTGTTTAAATATGTGGCCTCTTTTAATAAATAATTCATCGTCTAAAATGAACACAACGCGATGCGGTTATGAATTCACGACCATAAAACGAAAAACTATTTAATTTCGGTGGTTGGTTATTTACCTTCGTCCATAACGCGTAGTGTGCGTTATTTTCGCTCAATGAGCGTTTTCGATATTTGTGCGTAACATATCGGTAAATTATTTACCAGAAATCTGATAGATTTTGTACACCTACCAATATTGATTGTTACATTATTAAAAAATTGTATTAAACAAAATAGCTCATAAACTAAAAGCTTCAATATAGTGCGATAACAAGCGTGCAAACTGATACTTTCTTGGACGCAAATGCAGTAAGACGAACGACGCAAAGCGGAGTTCGGATAAAGCCACGTACAGACTTGGATACAATTGGTGAAAACATTTGTTGGCCGACTGTATCTTCAATGTTACACATCGGTCGGCCGACTTGCTGCGAACGCCATGGCAACATCCGTGGGCGTTTTCATCCAAGGAATCGGCAAGACGCCTGTTTTCCATTTAATATGAAAAACATCGGCAGGTTTGTACGAGCTTTAAAACTAGTGTGGACGCAAAACACTTGTATCTGCAAATATTGGCCAACTTTGTTGCTGACAAATGTTTTGAACAAGATACAGTCGGCCGACAATGTTGCCCCGATTGTATCCAGGTCTGTAGGTACATGGCTTAAAGGTCAAAGCAGAGTTGAAAGAATAATTAAACAATGGTCAAAGCACAATAGGCGCTCAGGTCTCGGTACGCTCACCGACCGACCGGTCGAATACTTTACATGCTATTAATGTTGTATTATGTTATTCAAGGTCAGTTATTTATAAAGCATGTAAAATATTTGACCGGTCGGTGAGCGTACTGAGACCTGAGCGCCTAATGTGAATTGCCCTTAAGATATGGAAAAGACACTTGGCGCAAGTGTTGTGAACAATATTTTTTATGTGTCTCTTAGAAGAAATATATATTTATATTTTATTTTAATATTTTTTTTTTAGCAAATACTTTAACAACCAATTACGTTTCCTATTGTGAGATTGCATGTGCAAAGTTTAACTTTGCGCACGCAAACGGATGAGCAAAGTATCTACTTTGCGCACACAAGTAGAAAAACTTATTTAAGCTGGCAAAAGCGGCAGCTGGAGCAGAATTATAATTTTTAATCAAATAATTAAATATTTTTTCTATCGCATTCCAAGGGGCTAACATTTTTGTTATCGTAAAATTCAAAGACGGTATAATTATTTGATCTCATCAAGTGTAATTCTTACACAAATAAATGGTAAAGAATAAATAAATTGTGCATATTCAGTAAAAATTAGTACAGAGTGGGCAAAATTAGTCGTCGATCTAGGTGTTATGGGCTTGACTTGATAGAAAACAGGAATGGCATATTTAGAATTTAAAAAAATAATTTATTAAAGACTTACGAGGGGAAATCAAAAATTTTCGTTTTTGATTTAACCCTAGAGCAGCGTTCCTTAGCCTCTTTAGTCCCCGAACCCCTGGAATATCAAGCATAATTTCAAGGACGCCCTTAATAAAAAACACAATTAAATTAGGATAATTTATTAAAGTACTTACAGGTGCGTGCGTGATGGCTGACATTTATTTACGTCTATAGATAAAACGCGGACCCCCTATTACATGCTCGCGGAACCCCAGGGTCCGGGGACCATATGTTAAGAAACTCTGCCCTAGAGATAACGAAAAATAATAAAAACGATTTGTGTAAAGCTTATCACGTAGAATCTACACAATGAGTTGCGTCAAAAAGTTACGGTGACAACTTTATGTTTTTCTTATAGAACACCGTGTATATTTTTTTACTAACAAATAGCCTTGTCACTAAGATAATAAATATATAAAACATAGTACCTTATCTATTCTAGTTTTTAAAATATTTAAATATTTTTGTTTTGTTTTTAAGCTTAACACCTTGTGTAAAGCCGCGTACAGACCGAAAATCCAACGGCGAACAAACGAATGCAAACACATGTGACGTTAACGTTCGTTATTAAAAAGTTATACCGGGTGTTTCTCAACGGTGTTTCTTTCTATAACGTTTTTACTTTTTAAATAGAAAAATTGTCGTTATTTTACTTAAATATACGTTGGTTGATCTATTCAGTTGTTTTCTCTTACTTCCAATTTAACCGAAAATAACTGCTACTCTCAAATTTAAAATAGCACCACCGGGTACATTTTATCTTATTTCGATAGTATATGACATTCTCATTACAATGACACCCCATATGTCATTTTTGACACTTGCTGTATTCCTTTTATGCTTCAGAACCGCCCGGAACGACACCATAAGTGTTCCTTTTACACTTTTTGACATTCTCTCATGTCGTAGAACCGTTCTTGACACTATTGACAGTTCAGAGAACGGTTCAGAATGGTTCTACAAGGTAAAAGGAATATACTAAATGTTGTCAAAGTTTTCTTTTTAAATTGCAATTTAGACTGCCATAACTAAGCTAAAACGGTTAATTTTAGGTCAAGTAGCCATCGACAAATTAAATTAACCGTCTTTCCTGTTAAAAACCAAAGAAAACGAATCACATCTTTTATAGTTACTCGACACGAAATTAACCGTTTTTGATTAGGCATGTTACCGTAAATTAAAATTTAAAAAATAAAATTTTTGACAGCAGAAGTGCGAAAAAGACTGCATAATAGGTTAAAATACAGGGCGGTAAAACTATACTTCTGCACTATAGCTAACTTCTTTTTATTGAAGATACGATGTCGGTTAAATTAGTGAAGTTGTAGTATTCTTTTCGCTCAACATAACGTGCTGCCAACAGAAAAACAATGAAATTTCGGGTTTTAGATTTATTGCACAAAATGTACTTTTTAAAATGAAACACCCTGTTTATTATATCATCATTTTAAAAATGCATTAAAGAGCTTTAAAAAAGATTCATACGTAATATATCCAACTTTTAATAGTTTCGGAAATATGGCCATCCTTAGAGTTAAATAGTAAACTGGTAACTTTTATATAAAACACCCTTGCCATTTAACAGGTATATTTTAAAGAGATATAAAAATACCACATTTAAAGTGTTCTTTAACAGTTTTGGAAATATGGCCAGCCAAATCTTAAGTTAAATTTTTATTATATCTTCCATTTTTAGATTTGCATGGCCATATTCTCAAAAATATAAGAGAAAGACAAATTAAATGTGGTATTTTTTAAAGTCTTTTAAAATTTCTATTTAATGGTTAATTATATACAGGGTTGTTAGTTAAAAAACTGCCAGTTAACTAATAAATTCCTTGACGGAAAGCTATATTTCCGAAACAACTAAAAGTTGATATATCAAAACATTTTTCTTATGAATTCAAATTAGACAGATATAAAAAATATTTTAAAATTTATTTTCGGTAGTTGATAATGGTTTTGATTAGTAATCAAAAGTAAAGGGTTTTAATTAAGGAGTTATCAAATAACTCTTTTATTTAATGGAAACAGTCAGTAAATTAAATAGAAAGTATCTAAAACTACAATATTTAATTATATTACTTTTTTATCTAAATTCTTTTCTCTTAATTCTGCAATATTGTTTAGTACCCTTTCAAACAGATTTTTTAAATCTATTTTTTGTTAAACTTATACTTTAACATTCATGTTAATTAAAAATTAAGTATTAATTTAAAACGTGCTTTATTTGCATTAGGTATTGCAGAACAAAAAGATTCTTTGACGGCACGTGTGCTAATAAAATTTACGGGACCGTTGAAAGGTTTTAAAATTGTCTGGCTACTGTTTAAAATATACAATTAAAACTGGTAGGTATTCGTAACATTTTTAATAAAATGAAATTAAAATAACACAGAAATTCGAAACACTTTTGGAATCTGAAAATACTAGGTATCTTTGCTAAGTGAAGCACTGGCGTAGATAAGGGGGTAATGGGAGTAATTACCCCATCAAAAGGTTGAAAAATGTTTTAAGGGTTATTAGAAATGAGGTTGTGAAATAGAGTTTGTACGTTGAAAGGCCTTTTTATTGCTTGTTTTTGCAGTATTTTATGCACAATATAACATTATTTAGTTGAAATAAAATAGGCAAATATATTTTTGAGGTGAGGACCTTTTTTACCCTCCTCTATCAGTCCGGTCAAATAAGTAAAGGTTACAGGTAGAGTGAAATATTGGCTAATATTGATTTTTGCTTAATAATATGTTTTTTAATTGTTTTGCGAAATTCACCAGTTTTTACGTAAATATTTGTAATTTACTGAATTTTTAATAATTTAAAAGCATATTTATAAGAAAACAGTTAAATTTAATAATATAAATAACCAAACCTAGTACATATACACTTAATCTGCGCCGGATTAAAAAACATGTTAATAAATGGAACATCCATGACTTTATTTAAAACTAAAATATATTAAAATATTTAAAATACCATAATGGGTAATAGTGGTTATCTCTGCCATTGACCTTTTGTTGTGGTAGTCTAGTTATAAAACAGTAGAATGTAAAATATAAAATCTTTTTAACTTTTTAAAAGCTAATAAAGAACATTTTGTCTAGAAAACAAAGATGTTAAGTGTCACGCTAAAAAGAACGAAAAAAGCTAAATATTGGACAGCGTTGAAATTCTGTTTGATCAAAATGTTAAATAGTGTGGAAAGTATGCGTGTATGGGCCATTCACGTCGTTATAAAGGAAAATGTAATCGTTTGTTTTTTGTTAAACCAAAAAATATTTACTTAAAAAGAGGAAAAATTATACTAAAATTTTTCTTCTTCTGTACTACATCATAAGGCTATCTGAGATGCTTTAAAAATACCTATTTTTTAAAATAAATCATATTGTAAACACCGATCATAATACCGAGATGGAAAACAAACCGCCGAATATAGCAAAATCATACAATAAATCCCTTTACCAACTTGCTATGTACTCTCCTAAAATTCACCGCTGCAACAAGCCTGTTTATTTAAACAAAACGAATTCAGGGGCTCCTGGCTCTACCGTGCTCCTATGCCTTTAATTCCGTATGGTCGGCCAGTTGGTTTTAACACCTGTATAGCAAAGAAATTTAGCATTTAAACCAGTGCCGGATTAAGACTACCTGATGCCCTAAGCAATCAAGTCCTGTGGTGCCCGCTACCCACGATACCTTTAAAACTTTTGAGAACCAAAAAAAAGGTCCTCACCTTTTTAAACCAATAACTTTTTTATGTTCTAAAGTTTTTGAGAGGCAAAACAAACCTTTCTAAGAAACAAACGAATTTTATTTTGTGTCATTGTACAGGGTGGTGCGATTTCGACTGTTTTAACAGGAAACTCGTATTTTCTGACCAAATAGAAAAAAGTTACCATGGGTGTCTTGGGCTCGATTTTCAAAATTCGAAGAATGGTGAAAACCGCATGCCGAAATCTCTATCGGTATCCGAGATATAGGGCGGTTTTCATTTTTGGCTATTTTGAAAAAATCCGTCATTTTTGAAACCTACCCAAAACGGTTTAAACATTTTTAATGCACTTTTTTAGTGGAGCCATTGGACTACTTAGATTTTTAAAATTATTTCTAGTTTCGTTGAAAATATATAAAGCTTATATATTTTAAATATAAATTATAGTTGTCCATGATTTCAAAAAATTGCTTATTTTTTGCTCTTTTCAGTTTTTTAATTTTTGCTACAGTAGGCCATGGAAAAAAATTGGCACTTGTCAAAGTCAGGTAAATAATTTATCATTTCTATCAGTAACCGATTGGATTTTTGTTTTATTTGAGAGGATTGCAAAAATGTATGAAAATTACGAGAAATGACATGTTAAACTGCTATTTCCTGTTTGGTGAAAATTTCGAGGCCGCAAGTGAATTATATTTGAATAGATTTCCTGAACGTCGTCATCCAGATAAAATACTCTTTCAAGTTCTGAAATCAAATTTTACAAATTACGGAAGTTTCAAGAAGCCGAGGCCAAGAACGTATGCAGTTCATGATGAAAGTGAAATTTAGGAACTAAATATATTAGGTAATGTTTTTGACCATCCTAACACGTCTCATCGATCGGTAGCTAAGGTAACAGGTGTTGAGAAAACTAAAGTTTTAAAAACCCTTAAAAAGCACAAATTTAAACCGTACAGAGTAAGCAAAGTTCATCATCTTTAGAAGGGAATTTCCAAAGATGGTTTACATTTTGTAAGTGGTATGTGAATCACTGCAGATTGAGCAATAACTTCCATATGAACGTTATCTGGATAGATGAAAGCCGAATAGATACTTCATGGATATATAACAGGTATAATTAATATTACTGGACTACAGAAAACCCACATGTTATAGTGCCCGTAAACAGACAAGGACGGTAAGGTATTCAATATTTGGCTTGAGATGTTTGGTGGTCGATTTTGGGTTCCCATTTTTTTAATGAAAGTTTAACCGCACAAGATTATGTGAATATTTTACAAACATATGTTGCATCATTTTTGGAAGATTTTGCCATTAGTGCAGGGTCGAAGTATCCATTATCAGTAAGATGGTTGCCCTCCGCATAACGCACGAATTACAACTGATTTTTTAAATCAAGAATTTTAAGATAAATGGATTGGTACTAGACTAGAGGATCTATACTATGGCCTGCTAGGTCCTACGACTTAACACCATTAGATTTTTTTATGGAAAAGATTAAAGGATATGGTTTTTAAAGGAAAAACTATCAAAACACGGGAAGAGTTGCAAGTAGGGACTAGGCAAGCTTTTGGTGCGATTAGACCTGTTGAACTAATAAACGCTTGAAATGCAGTGGAAAAAAGGTGTTTAATATGTATTAGGTAAGAAGGAGCCAACTTTAAACATCTACTTTGAATTAACTTTTTCCATAGTTTCTGGTTTTTATTTAAACTCGTTTAATTTTTTAGGCCAATTTTTTCTATGGCCTACTGTAGCAAAAATCTTAAAACTGAAATATCTCGCCTAATTTTAAAGATAAGTATAAATAATATATCATTGGAAAGAGCAAAAAAAAGCAATTTTTGAGATCATGACCAACTATAATATATATTTAAAATAACTAAGCTTTATATGTTTTCAACAAAACTGGAAATAATTTAAAAAATCTGAGTAGTCCAATGGATTACACTCAAAAAAGTGCCTTAAGAATGTTTACACCGTTTTGGGAAGTTTTCAAAAATGACGGACTTACGAATTTTTTTCAAAATGGCCAAAAAATGAAAAACGGCCTATATTTCAGATACCGATAGAGATTTCGGGATGCGGTTTTCACCGTTCATCTAATTTCGAAAATCGAGCCCAAGATACCTATATTAATTTTTTCTATCTGGTCAGGAAATCCGAGTTACCTGTTAAAACAGTCGAAATCGCATCACCCTGTACTTCATGTCTTTTTCTAATCTTTATGCTGTGTCCCCTTAGTGGTACCCCCGACAACGTGATGCTCAGTGAGGGCCAGCTTTTTATTTAGGTTGGGCGCAGAAAAATTAGGGGTTGTTAACCCCTAAAACAGCGCTTAGTAGTCCCTTTCCCAAAATCAATGAACATTTGAAATACATTAGTGTTTTTCGACATATGTATATCTACGTATACGTCGTTCCAGCTCGAATTGACTTTCAATGTGTGGAACACAAACAGGTATTGATTAAAAAAGAACAAATACATGTAAAATTCACTGACTGCTTAAATAGTAAATAATAAAATTTAATTTTAGTGTGTTTCCCTCTAGCCGTGGGAAAACGTATCGAGGTAAAAAGTAAATACAGAATAATACACTTAAGGAAAAGAAGATTTTGAAATTTAAAAACTCTAAGTGTAAAAGTAGTTAAAAATTAAAAACACAACAATACACAGCTATCGATATAAACATAAACAAAGGTTGTCTCGCTTTAGACCTTCTCCTTTCCGTGCATTGGTAAAAATTTCCCTTAAAACTAGTTCATACAGACGCAAAAAGCGAATTGCGAAAGCGAATATTTGGCCAAAAAATTCGCGTTTTTTTGTCATGTTCATACAGCTGCGAAATTCGCCGAAATTCTAGGCAACCTGCAAATTTCTATATTGTTTTTATTTCGGTGGTGACGCTTCGCTTGGGTTCTGGTTAGTTTGTATTAATATAACATTTATCTGATGTGATGAATAAAGAATATAGCACATTTATTTGGCAACTAAGACGTAGAAACCCTGCAAATTTGTTAAAAATGAAAAGGGCTAAAGAAGATAATATAAATTCAAATCAAAAAACAAAAAATAATTAAGAGAGCACAAAACTAACGTTCCACACAGCTAATAGAATGACATAAAAATTACAATAACAAATTTGAAATGACCTATGACAAATAACCACTTGTTTCTACGCATGTGCGTAGTTTCCCGCCCACTAGATTTTAAGTTTTGCGAATTCGCAACATCTTTAAACTATCTTTATTTTGAATTACCCGCCTTTAATTTTATGTAAAATTGACCAATGAGAATAAAATTTGCGTTTTGCAATTCGCTTTTCGCGTCCGTATGAAGTGCCTTTTAGTCAGTTAAAAATGTTGATATAGGCAGTGCGTGGAAACCACACGCGTGTAGAACACGGTAAAGATTAGACCAGGAATGTCGGCATCTAAACATTTTCAGATACAGAGACGACACATCGTTTTCACTTTGAAGTGGCTAAATGAAATTTATTTAAAAATATATATGAGAAGCTACAGACATCATAACTTGCGCAAAAAAATGTTAATTTTAAACTGTGGCTACGCTTTCCCATTTAGGGTACGCGCACATAATTCGGCATCGAACGGACGGTACGGTTCGGAAAAAACAGTTTTAGTGAAATTTAACAAAGACACACGTACATGCGAGTTATGGTTAACCATAGATAAATAGTAAAAGTTAGCTCCCTCTCACTCGGGGTACAAAACCACTCGGTTAAAACACTCCGGCAGGAATCGGCTTAAATTCTTGTCAAACACCGCAATTTCTGACCTGTATCTCACATATGAAACAGTAATGGCAGGATTTTAATTAAAAGTTGCTATATTCTCACGGAATTTTTAAATCCGGTGCTAACCTCCCGCACATTAGTGCACTGATTCATTTAATTTCATTAAACTATCTTTTCCGTTCCGTACCGTCACATTTCTATCACTTTAGAAGTAGTATGTATTGTTTGTCTTATAAAATGTAGAAACTTCATGTTAGCGGCGGGTTAATTAAAGTAAAGCCTGTTGATGACCAAAATTGTAAGTGTACGACCAATTTTGTAGAGGTTAAGTTCCACCAGCATGTCGGCCACAAAAATCCAATTATTTTGTTTCGTGCATGATTGTGATCAACTTTTTAGATAAACTCGCATGCTTAGTAGATTGTAGAAAAAAATGACTAATTTTACTCCCACCCTTAGTGATATATTATGTTTTGTTTAATAAATGACAACATATTTAAAATGTTTAATTAAACTGACTAGAGCAAATTCTAATTCGTGCAGCAGGTTGGGCAAATGGTTGAGCGAGACCATTTTAGGATTTGGTCGTCCAACCATGCCCAGTCCTGGCGCCGCTGCTGGGGATGCCCCAAGCAATTGCCTAATTTACTTATAGGTTATTCCGAAACTAATTAAAAGATGAACAAAAAATAGTACGTAATTACTTTAATACCATGAGAAAGAAATATTTAAAACTCGATTTAAAACAATTTTAAGGTCAGCAGATCCTAAATAAAGCAAAGCTAGGGTTGAATATTGGGACAAACAAACTTGATATGTATGCACAATGAATTAAATTTATTAGATTAGATCAAACTGAAAGCGAGTAACGTTATGTAAAAGTTGTTACAAAAACAGCTTGAGGTTCGGGTTAGCCCGGTACGGGTTATTCCGAGTACGGGGAGGCCCGTACTGCCTAAGTTAGTTTATTTGTAAGAGCTTAGAATAGTTTCGATAATTCGTGGTACCATAAGGCCTCGGCCACGATTACAAGCGTAAGCGTCGAGCGGAAAGGTATCAAATCTCTGTACTGGTAGCCGGTACTAGTTAAAATATTTTGGGGTAAACAGCGTCTTAAAACCAGTTTATATACATTAGAAATGCTCCGCGGATAATATTTGTTTGTGGCAGCGGCAGGGCTTTTTGTTCCCGTATATTCAGTCACCTAATTTAAAAATAAAAATACTTTTATGCCACCATAAAGATCAAAGGCAGCGCTCCCACATTCTCTGGTTTCCGCTGGCCGCGGTATCGTGGCCGTAACCTAAGATAGTGTCCATATCGTAATAGTCTCCATGATGTAAAGTGCATCTGAAAAACCTTTACGTCACAGTATTGTAAAGTTATTCATGTTTTGTATAAATATTTATGTCATCCAGTTTATTTCCTTGTTGTAATTATTATGGATAGGTACTTATTAAATGTTTACATCTTTTTAAAATGTTAAGGAGTAAATGTTTAATAAAAGAAGCGAAAAAGCGTTTCTCTAACAGTTTTAAAATAAAATAACATGTGCAGCATTGACGCCATTTGCTGCTACGAAGCGCTAAATGATCTGTAAGTTTTTGTATTTTTGCCCTTCACTGGCTTGTTGAGAAATAGGGACAAACAGCTTTTTCTTAGAATATTTTCTAAAGAATTTTTTGTCAAGCAAAACGATAATTACGCCAACACCATTTTATTTTTAAAAGAACAAGAAATTGCTTTATTTATTGCAAAGTAGCAAATTAAGGTGCTGCAAATTTATTGTTTCTTTTTTATGTATAAAAATAAAAAGAATAAAATAGCTAATATTTAAAAGTGTAAAACCTAATAATAAGGAAAAGTTAATATGAACTCATATCCTAAACAGCCTAACTTTAAGATACAGAGTGATAAAGTTAAAAAAATATTTTTTTACCACCCTGCATCTCAAAAGTTAAGACATTTTCTCTTAAAATCATCTGTGGATATACACTTTGTTTAGTTTATACCTGGCCATACAGAAAATTATTTTTTTAAGTCATGATAGTAGAGACAAAAAGCAACACCATAAATAAGCACACTTATACTTATCCGTATACGCAAAAGACAATACATCGGCGATCTTAAAAAGGTTAAAAGCACGGCTTAAAAGCATACTTATGTAACGTAATTCAAAATTCTTTATGCAACCACCTTAACAAATTTTGTTCAGGGTTTGTTTCCTAACCTAACGTTTTTATTTCGTGATATTACTGTGAGTCAACTGATCTTAATTACGTGTTCAGCTTAACGATTAATGCAGTTTTGGATCCAATGTTTTTAATTTGAAGCTGTATTACTTGTCAATCAATCAATTAATCAATTAATTATATTTTATTGTGATAAATCTTCTTCTTTTCTAATTTTGACGTATCAAAGTCAGGATACGTTACCGACCGCGATACGGATACGTGAACCGTATTAATAATTTTAACATAATGGATTGAAACTAACGTATCGCTTCTGATGATACTAATAGGGATACGTCATGATTTTTTTAACTGCTTTTTGTCTCTATTATATCAAAAACAGCTACCTTAATAGACTTATACCATGTAAACTTTTTTTAGGAATAAATAACATATTGTTTTATGTTAAACGGTTTAATTGCACTGAAAGCTAGAAAAAAATAATTTGTTAAGTCATAGCTCCCAGATCGCACCAATCTTCTTATCAATCTGGGGTATTGATCAGACAAATATAAAATCGTTTAGCGTAGGGTATCCAAAGAAAATATTATTATATATATTGTCCAACGATTTCAATACCCAGATTGATGAAATGATTAGTGCGATCTGGTAGCTAGGACTAGAATTATCTTTTAGGTTTTAGTACAATAAAACCGTTAAACATACATTTTTTATATAATTTATTTTTAAGATTTTAGTTTTTTTGTCAGTTGATACTTCTCACTCTTTTGAGTGCATTTAATGCCGTACTATAACTAACCAGAACTAATTATTTAAGAATAAACTTTATTCTACTAAGCAAGCCCTCCATTAGATGTATTGTGGAAAATATGTAATCCGCCATTTTGTGGAGGCAGCCATCTCGCATTTTATTTTTTTATTGTGAGCTCTATTGTACCAATCAAGTCATTTTATTTGATACCCGTAATGAGGTAGTTGTGGAAACAATATTTAATCCGGCATTTTGTGACGGCGGCCATCTTGGATTGTAATTATTTCATAGTGAGTTCTATTCTACCAATCCGCCATTTCGTAATGGCGGCCGTCTTGAATTTACAAGCATAAAGAATGTATTATATTGTATTGTCATCAAAATTAAAAGTGTGTATTAAATTTCAGAATGATCTGTTGTCAGGAAGGGGGTCAAATTCACAATCACTAAATCTGACTTACGCAAAGACATAAATAAATAAACAAACAGGTTAAGCTAAGTAAAACCATTTTAAAAATATATTATAAAAGAAGATTTGTTTTCTAAAAGGTAAATAGAAAGTGATTTAAAAAGGATATTTCGTAAAAGTGTGCAAAATACCGCAGGTAGCGTCCTTTAAATTTTACAATAAAAATAAGACCAGATTTAAATTTTTAATCTTCCAAAAGCCAGATATTGTGCAATTTTTCGATCTACGCACGCGCTTTTTCTTTTTGCTTTTAAATTTCCGCAAAGTGCGCGTGTGCAGATCGAAAAATTGCAGCAAGAAAGCTTTTATGCAAGAAATCTTTTAAACTGTAATAACAGCTTAAGAAACAATTATTTTTCCGGTGAATTTAAAAGCTGCCTCTATTTAAACTATTTTTAAAATCTAACGCTATTCCATCTAACTATACCGGGTGTATCTCACAGGTGGCTTCCTTCTATAAGTTTTTTACTTTATACGATAAAAAAATAAAATTTGGAATGTCGTTATTTGACATTTGTGGATTGGTTAATCTGCTTACTTGTTTTTTGTTACTTCCGGTTTAACCTGAAATGACTGTTTTTTCAAATTTTAGATGGCACTATCGGTGTATTTTATCTTATTTTGATATAATATGACTTTCCGATTTTTTAATTTAATTTCAATCTAAACTGTCATGATTAACCCAAAATGGTATATTTTAGGTCAAGTAGCCATAAAAAAATGAATTTAATCGTCATTTACTTTCTATGACTTCTTAGAGCGAAGTCAAAATTTGCAATATCCTATTTATGGTAATTTTTTTTCAAATGAAACATGGGTAGCTCGTTAGCATATCTTAAAAAAGCATTTAATTCCGAATAATTTGGTACGATAATGGCGGAATTTTAAGGAAGACTCTTTCGCATAATATATGCATGATATTATCATAATTCGATATTACCATTTACTATAATGGTTGGTTTAAAATCATTGTATTACATGCTTCTTGAATAAAACCTTTTCGGACATACCGCATGAGTGGTATTAAATTATTTGAAATAAAATGCTCTTTTAGGATATGCTTACGAGCCACCCTCGTTCCATTAAAAAAAAGGATTTTGCAAACTTTTTCAGCGCGCTGAAAAGTCGAACAAAAATTTTAATTTTTCCATAAATACGTTACTTAAAATTAACAGTTTTAGCTTAGTTATGGCACTCTAGATTAAAATTAAAAAAAAAAATTAACAGCAGAAGTGTCAAAAATACGTAATGGATATTCAGGATTTCAAAAAACTGTACATTTGGCACTGTTTAATTTGCTTTTAGGGAAAACAAGACGTTAGAAAGGTTTCGTTTAAAATAAAGTTGTTTTTGTCTTGTCCAGCTTTGTGATATAAAAATTAAAAACGATACACTAAAAGTTATTCTATATTATGTATAAGTCAACTAAATACGGCACTAATTCGTTTGATAAATGTGTAAAATTTAAAGATGCTCGATGGTGTTTTTAAAATCAAATTTATATACATTTGTATATTTGTGACGTTGCGACAAAAAAATCCTGAAATTTTTAGCCCTTAAAATTAACACTTAAAGGTGCATTATTAAAATTATTGAATATTCAAACAATTGTTCTATTTTTTATACAAAATCTCGGACTCAGTCAATTTTAAACCTTTGACCAATTTTTATTCTTGAAGAAAATTAAATTCTCTTCAAAAAAGCTCTCCTAGTAAATTTCCGTAGAACGAGCGAACGAGCTTGTAATCGCGCCTTAAATATTAATTAATTTTTTAAATTTTGTTGCTTAAATTCTGGATTTTTTAAACTACCATAAATATCAATAATTTTAAAAAACAAAAATTTATTCTTAAGGAAAATTTTATGCTCTACAAAGTTATTCAATGTTGAAGTTAAAATGAAAATGTTTAATGTAATATTAAACTGTGTACCCGAAAACCCAGAGAAATTAAAAGAATTATAATAAAATTAAACATTTTCCCAAGTCTATTTTTAAATACGTGTGCATTTATCACAATAATGCAACAGAAAAAAAGAAACATATGGGAACAACTGTCCAAATGTCATTAGTAACATTTGGCCGGGTATTGTGTTACGGCATTATTTGTGTATCCTATTTCTATGTTTAAAATGCAGTAAACATTGCCGAAGAATGATGAGAATACCAGTAATATTCCTAAAACTAAAAATATTCATAATATGATCCAGTAGACATGTTTGCAAATCATGATAATATTTATTGTTTAAATTTTTATTCACAATATTTTTTGCGCTTCCAACTATACATGGTATTTCTAAACAAATGCAAAAAATTTTAAGAAAGTGATTTTCCACCAAAAATACAAAAAAACTTCATATGAACATATGTCCTAAACGTCTTAGTTTTTTAACTACGAGGTGTTAATTTTTTTAATATTGTTTTTTATGATAACTTTTATATTCATTTAGACGCACCCTTTGTACCAGAAAACATTTTTTGGCACAAGAAAAAAAATACCAGTGTCGTCCATGGGGGTTTAAGGTAAATATTTTTGAGCACAAAATAATCCGCCACTGCATTTTTCTAATATAAAATTATTTTTTAAATTCCCGTTTAGTTTAAAACAAAACATTCGTTCACTTTATGCACGTCTTACATAAATTACTATTTTTATGCTATTTAATTGAGTAGTTTTAAAAGTATATCTTTTCATTTTTTATTTAAACTCTTTTCGTTTCTATTCTTGTTATCGAATGTATCCACACGTTAAATATTCCCTCTATGCCCAACATAAACATCAAAGATAAAAAGATTTACACTATTTTCCCGAATTTGTTATCTGCTTCACTTCCTTTGTTTGGCTAGAAATAGCATTGTCTTTAAGTTTATCTACAACAAAATAATAGATATTTAACTTTATGACTTTTGGGTGATCAAGATAATAAAAATGCACAACTAGAAAAATAAAATTTAATTTAGCATTCATAAATTCATGTTCTGAGTGTCATTAAAAATACTAACACTTTGCAAGGGGCGCAACTAGGATTGACATGGGCCCCCAAGAAATTTATACCCGATGCTATTGATACTATAAAGAATACTTTGGAAAAGAAAATTTTTATTTTTGAATTTGCGATAAAAAGTTAGAATGAAAATCAAAACTGTTAAAAGCAAATTCTTTATTTGTATTTTTCTCGTAACTTTAATTAAATTTTATTGACAAATCTCAAATTTTGCAAAAATATCTGCTTTTTTCTTATAAATAGAGGCATTTGAAAGTCTCGCATAAACAATTGTAAAGTAAAAAAAAATAAATGGCTATAGTTTTTTGAAAAATATAGAAAATTTCATATTTTTTTTAAATAAAATTTGGTCAAATTCACACAAAACTACAAATTAAGGGTTTGCTTTTTGATTTTGTCTGGGGGTATAACCAAAAAACTTACTATTTTTCAAAAATTCAAAAATCAAAATTTTCTTTCCAAAGTTGTTATTTGATGTTGGTCCCGTGTGTCTTATTTTTCAGATCAAACAAATATTAAAGTCCTAGTTGCACGCCCGCTACTTCGAAATTGTGTAAAACAAAACCCTACAACACGTCTCCCCCGTGGCCTAGTGGACAGAGCTTTGATCTTCGAAGCCAGAGGTCGGCGGTTCGATTCCCAGCGGGGAGACATATTTAGGTAGTAGTTATTTAAAAATAACGACCGTGGTGGCACTACCGCGTTGTCTAAAAGGTGCTGTGAAATGCAACTGCATGTTTCAGTGCTTGGACAAAGTTGACGGAACAGGGAAACGATGGGTTAAACATCTAATAACCCGACACCCACGGTACTCTGGTATTTAGGCATAGACCTTCGTAGGATGTCAAAAAGATAAAAAAAACAATAAATAAAAACTACTAAAATTTGTTTCCCCTTTTTTTAGGTTAATGGTACTGTCAACATGATTTGCAATAACTCTAAATTATGGGTACAATCACTATTTAAATAAGGCCGGTATTAATAATACCCGAGCTTAATAAAGTAACTTGCAATAATTCTCTAATATATGCAAAGTAATGGACCTATAAACTTTATTTACATACAAATGGTACGTACAAATAGTAAATATAAAATGATCATTTATTTTGAGAATGAGACATTTTATAAAGCTATGATACATATGCGAGACCGACAAAACATTGGACACATATGATAAAAAAATTTAATTTTAAAATTCTTACAAAACTCTTCTTAGCAATTACGATTGCTTATCCAGTAACCTAAAAATCAATAGCATCCGGCTCATAGGCGTCGCGGCGGTTGGAAAAAAAATGAAAATAAAATTAAAATATCAACAAGAATTTAATTTTAATATTTTGCTATAAAATAGGTTTGCTAAGTATAAAAAGGCAAACTAATTTATTTAATTTAAATTTTTATACTTTCTTTTACACTTGAAAGTAAAAAATAAAAAAATAAAAAAGATTTGGCGGGTACTCTAAGGCTATGCCTACCATACAAAGTGTCAGCGGCCAGTAAAGAATACCGGAGAATGTGAGAGAGCTGCCTTTCATCTTTATAGTACCATATTTTTTTTTTTATTAAGGCGACTGCAATAAAGTGAGTAACGTGATCAAAAAAGCCCTGTCGCTGCAGCTAGAAACGAACAAGTTTTATTCGCAAATCGTTTCTATTGTATTTAAGCTGGTTTCAAAACGTTGAACCACAAAATATTGTAACCAGTACCGGCTACCAGTACACAGATTTGATACTTTCCGCTCGACGCTTCCGCTTGTTATCGTAGCTGAGGCTTAGGTGTGTAAACTTGTATTTCTAAGAGCGATATTGTAATATAAAAATCGAAAAAAAAAACCATTTAACTTGCTGCATGGCCTTAAACTGTATTAACGGTAGTTATCTATCTACTAATATTACAAAGAGATATATTATAAAGAGGTAAAGTTTGTAACTTTGTTTGTTTGTTTGTAGCCGCTAATCTTCGGAAATAATGACCCGATCATAAAAATTCTTTTAAAATCAAAAAGCTACACTATTCAGGAGTATAATGGGCTATATTTTATTATGACTAAGCAAATAGTTCAGAGAAAAATAATGGCATATGTATGTCAAGTCAGCGGGGTGTTTTCTAACAACGGTACGAAACTTTAAGGTGTGATACCTTATGTTATTTTATAAAAAAAAGTTTCCATAAACATATTATGTCCAAAGTTGCTATCTTACTGAGATACAGGGTGTTATAATTTAAGAAAAAAGGTTAGTTTTATAGGTTTTTCTAAATATGTATAATAAGCTTAGGCCGATTTGGATAAAATTTGGTACATTCATTTAAAGTACTAAGGCGCTTATTTAGCCCTAACCAGATTGTTATATTTGGGTCCAGTAGCGGCTTGGTGGTCACCGCAACTTATATTATTGAGAAAACAAAAGTACGCCACTGACTGATATTTTTTTGATAATTAAGCAATTATTAATACAACTTTTTCATTTCTTGCATTTTTTGTATCTACCTTCGTTTTTAAGAAAAAAATATTAAAACTACTTTAATTTCTTTTAAAAGGTACCCATAGACAACATGATATAAAAAGCAAAAATTAAAATAAAACAATTATTTTCCCTAAAATAAATTGGAGGTTGGATATTTTATCGAAAAATATTATTTTCCCTATTTACTAAGCTCGAAATTCTTTATTTTTAATTTTGGATTTTATTTTATGCTGTTAAGGGGTACCTTTTAGAATGACTTAAAGTGGCTTTATTTTTGTTTCTCGAAATCCAAGGAAGATACAAAAAAACAAGAAATTTAAATAGTTGTTATTATATACTTGCTTAATTATAAAAAATAAGAAAACGTCAAAAAAGTCCGTGGCGTACTTTTTTTTTTAATAATATAAGTTGCGGTGCCCACTGAGACGCCACTGGACCCAATAATAACCATCTGGTTAGGGCAAAATAATTATAACAATAATAAGCGCATTAATACTTAAAATGTACCAGATTTTATCCTAATCGGCCTGAGCATATTAAAAATATTTAGAAAAGACTGATTTTCTTAAATTTTAACGCTCTGTATCTTAGTAAGGTAAAAACTCCGGACATATGTTTATTGGATCTTTTTTCATAAAATAACACAAGGAATCACAACTTGAAGTTTCGTACCGTTGTTAGAAAACACCCTGTATAATAATGGCTCTAAACGACTTTTATAACTAAACGGTGCGGCGCGGCGCGGCGGTTCAGTGGTAAAATGCTAGCCTACGACGCGGGCGGCCGGGTGCGATTCCCGCCAATACAGATATATTTTTAACGTAATAACGTCTTATAATTCGAGGGAGCCGGCTGCCCGCCTAAAAAAAACATGACTAATGCGGCGTTCCATTTAAAGCTTGAAGTGCAAGCAAGAGCGCGAAAGAGGCACAATCGGCCTCCGTGTTCGGCAGCGTTCGACATCTGTTTCTCTCCTACTTTGAGCTGTCCGCGTAAATAGCTGCTACACAATAATACATTTACATGTTTTCGTCCAGTAGGAAGTGCAGTAAAAAGTGAATTTGGTGTAAATTGTTTAATTTTCTTTTCAAAAATAGAACCATTTCATTAGTATTTTCCTATGACGTTGTCACGTTTAACTATCCTCAGTAAACCGAGTTTGCAGACAACCGATTTTTTTATAAAAATAGTCTGACGGGTCGACTAGTTTTAAATAAAAGTCCAAGAATGTACAGGTTAGGTCATAAAAACTACAAACTGCTGGAGAATTGATGCATACTTAACAGGCCGCACTGTATATCTAATTAATAATTAATAATAAAATTAATAATAAAGTATAAGCAATGCTTGGAAAGGAGACGGTTTAACGCTTAAAGAACATTAGAAAGTAAAGATTAAACAAAGATTTCCGGCATGTAAAACGGTGACTTACTAGTCCTGCTTTGTGGTTGCTCTACTTTCCTACAATCCTTTTTATTTTGCGGAACGTAAATATTTGTTGTAAGTAGCATTCCATTAACTGGTTATTATAACGTTTTGTTTATTTTTATTTAATTGAACATCCTTTTGAGGTTTATTCTAGAATTGCCATAAAATAACCCGACACTAACCTCTTTATTTTATTTTTGGGTCTATTTAGTTTGCGATAAAAGAAACTTGAAAATAAAAGTAGCAAAAATATTTTAGATGTATTTTTCAAAGGAGTTCTTTTGTGTGCGAAAGTTGTTGTCCCACTTTCTGATGAAAGAAACAATGCAGCAGGATTTTTCTCCTGCGGAGCGCTGAGGATGTTTGACACGATATGATGGGAGCATGGAGAGCCAGTGTCGTAGTACAAAAATATAATTTATTACTTTTGTTGTTACCTAATGTTTTATGGGATATATTTTATATTTCTTAAGAAAGTCTACTTATGTGGTTCTAAATAGGGTTAATTAATATACAGGGTGTTAATTACTACGTTACTAAACTTAAGCGGGTAATTACTTATGCCTTTTTATAAAGAAAAGTTCCTATAAACATATGTTCGCACTTGCTTCATTTTTCAGATACAGGGCGTTAAATAAAAAAAAATCGGTATTTTTTAAATATTTTATTCATTTTAGATAAAATTTGACACACCTATTAAATTCAACAAGGCGCTTTTAAGCTCTACCTAGATTAAGATTATTGGGTCCAGTGGCATCTTGGTAAAAATCACAGCTATTATTATTGAGAAGAAAAAAGAACGCGACTGACTTTTTATAAAGTTTATATATTTTTCCGACTTGGCAATTATAAATGCAACTTTTTGATATTCTGTATAAATGTGTGTAAGTAATTGTGTAAAAATTAAAGCCACTTTAATTTCTTCTAAAAGGTACACACACAGACCATAATTAATAAAAAAACAAAATTAAAAAATAAACAAAATTAATTGCCTTAAAGTAAATAAACAGTCATTTATTTTATTTAAAATCGCCATTTTATTTATTTACTAAGATAACCATTGTATATTTTTTAATTTTCGACTTTATTGTATGTTGTTGGTTGATACTTTTTGGAATGACAGACAAAGAAATTCAGATTTCATTCCAAATTATTTGGTACTACATTGGCGGTATTTCAGGTAAAACTTTTTCTTTAAATGACTTACCTAATTAATGTGTTTAGTGCTTACCTAAATGCTTTAAAAAAATCTACCTCCAATTATTGCCGATGTAGTATCATTTTTTTTATCTTTTTGACATCCCACGAAGGTCTATGCCTAAATACCAGAGTACCGTGGGTGTCGGGTTATTAGATGTTTAACCCATCGTTCCCCCTGTTCCGTCAACGTTGTCCAAGCACTGAAACATGCAGTTGAATTTCACAGCATCTTTTAGACAACGCGGTAGTGCCACCACGGTCGTTATTTTTATATAAGTACTACCTAAATATGTCTCCCCGCTGGGAATCGAACCGCCGACCTCTGGCTTCGAAGATCAAAGCTCTGTCCACTAGGCCACGGGGAGACATATTTGAAACTAAATACTCTATTAGGATACTTATACGAATGCTAACAAGTTGCCCTGGGTCCATTTGAAAAAAGAAGTTACAATCATAAATACGATTTTGGAAATATTAACAGCTTCTTAAAAAGTCATCCTAGTATATTTTCAAACTAGTGCTAAAAGTGCCACTTTTCCGCACGCGACTCCAGTTGCACATAAAAACTAAAATTTTATTTTTTATTTTAACACAATGCTACCTAATATCCTACCATACCAAAGTAAAATTTCCTTACTAGCACTAGTGCGGAAAAATAGTGAGGCATGGTGTACTTTTCCGCACTAGTGCGGAAAAGGGACACTTTCAAACTAAATTGCGTGCGGAAAAGTGCGGCTTACCACACGCTAGTAGAAAAAAAAACATTATTTACATTTTTTATGGCTACCTAACCTAAAATAAAATCTCTTAGCCAATTCAAGGTACTCCAGAATGATAAATTTTAACTTTTGAGCAGAGGTGTCAAAGATTGACATGCAAGCTGTCATTGTATTAAAATATGATAAAATATGCCCAAGGTGTAATTTAAAATTTAAAAGAAGCAGTCATTTTCGGGTAAATTATAAGTGATACATATTTATGTCAAATATCGATATATCATATTTCATTATTCCATTTCAAAAAGTAAAAAGTTATAAGATGACACCACCTTTATAAAACACCCGGTATGTGTCTGAAAATATCATGTTGATTGTAAGCACCTAATAGAATTGAAACGCTTTAGCGAGTTAAACATCGCTACGTCATACTTTGATCAAAAGCATCAAAATGCCCCAAACACTCATGTTATCGACTACAGAAACCCTATATCTACGATTTGCGGTATCTAGTTATTCTGTGCTACAACTAAGCGAAGTCTTTGGTAAAAAATACATAGCAAGTTGGTGCTTTTAGTTATTTTTGCTGTTTTTCTTACAACCAGATCACTCTTCCTATGAATGGTAACTAGATTTAATGGAATATTGTTTTTTTATCGCAGACAAGGGACAATCTTTTTATTACACAAGCGCAAATAGCCAAAAATGTATCAATAAAAGAAGAAAGGGAAAAACTTCCTTAAATAAAATATCCCTATTAAGTTATAAAAACGACAAGGTACTTTATACTTCCTACGCTACTTTTAATTTATTATACGCACCGAGTAATCGCTTGGTAGACATTTTTTCCTGCTTCTTAATGGTCCTTTTGGTCGTTTCGCCTAACTTTCTTAACTTGTATTAATATAAATCCGGCAAGTTTTGGACATCTGTCTCGGCCAATAAAAAGCAAGAAACACACGAAAATGACGATCGTTTAATGTTTCGAGCCTGCCGGTAAAAATGGGAGAGCTTTTATTAACTTTTATTCTGGACATAGAATTAAGGCCATCTCCGACATCATTTTTGATATAGGGTGTCCGACTATACCAGGTGACAACGAAATTACTATCCAGCAATTTATTTTCTTCAGATCAACCGTACATTTTGAGATTTAGGGACATTATATTGTTTTATCGGATGCCAATGTTAGATATACTAGTATCTGTGTATTACTTCCGGTTTAACCGGAAGTAATATAAACTTTGATTTTTAAATAGAACACCCAGTATATTTTTAGAATTTAAATTCTACAGGTCATTCCTGTTACAAAACCTTAGATATACTCATTACATAACTTTTTAGTTTAAAAAACCGAGCTTAAAAAGGTCTAAACGACCTCACAATAGTTTCAAGGATATTTTGTCGTCGTCTGGACCTTTTCAAACGCCGTTTTCTCTAAAACTAGAAAGGATAGGCTATGAGTATATTATAGGTTTTATATTAGGAATTGCTTAAATAATTTACATCTTAGGAAATATACAGGGTGTTCCATTAAACTTACCAGGGTTATCATACTTGGAAGTTCAAATTTTACAGCACTTCCGGTTAAACAAGAAGTAGTATTATAATGGTCTCTAAGGGTAGAGTCTTTTAAAGAATTATTTTAAGCATGTTTTATTTTTGCGATGCTCACTTGTTTTCCCATAAAACTGGATAATGTGCTGTCGTTTGGACATTTTCAAACGCCATTTTCTCCAAAACCAAAAGAGTTAGGTTATGAATATATCTAAGGTTTTATATCAAAAATGACCTGTAGAATTCAAATTCTAAAAATATACAGGGTGTTTCCTTTAAAATGTCAAAGTTTTTATCACGGTTAAACCGGAAGTAATACACAGATGCTATTTTATCCAAAATTGGCATCCGATGATACAATATAACGTCCCTAAATTTGAAAACTATATGCGGTTGCACTAAAGAAAATAAATTGCTAGATAGCAATTTCGTTGTCACCCGGTAGAGGATTAAACCATTTTGATCGCCTATCACTTAAGAACCAATAAAGTTATCAAAACAGTCGCACCTGCGGCAGGGGGTCAGTGACTGACCTTACCATAGTTTTTGCTATAACTTTTTAGATTTTAATTTTTTTAATATCGTTTTATGACTTTTATACATGATGCTTTAGAAGTGTATTCATGCTAAAGGTAAAAGATTTTTGCAAATAGTGCCGCCTTAAAAAACGTAAAAGTGTTTGCTACAACAGCGGTCGTAATATAACCAATGAATTACTAAAAAAAGCTTGCAGTAGTTAATACTAATCTAATCTTTAAAAATATTTTACATAAAATGAAGCGGCCTGCCCATAAAAGGCACATTTGGACGTTTTTAATTTGCTATTGGGAAAAATAAGACCTTAGCAAGGTATCTTTTAAAAAAGTTGTTTGCCTCTCGTACAGCTTTATAATATAAAGATAAATAAGAATACACTAGATATTATTCTATACTATGTATAAGTCAACTTATGCCGGCATTGATACGTTAGAGCAAATATTTGCCCCCGCGAAACTTGGAGATGCCCAATGTTTTTTTTTAATTTAAATTCATATAAATGTTTACTATTTTTACTAATTTTAAAAATCTAACCAGTTGTAGGCACTTTATGATGCTAAAAGCAAATTGGGACGAATAAAACAACTAAGAAATGAACTATGCAGATTCAATATGGAAAACGTCTATAAAACAAAATAATTGCATATTGCAGCAATAATTATGGATTTTGATTTAATGTTATAAAAAGGTTTCAACTTTTTAAAAAATTTTAAGATTAAACGCTAATATCCCACATCCAAGTAAAAGTTTGGGTCAGTCGCTGACCCTCTGACCAAGGTTCTCTGGGTACACAAATACGCACCAGGTGCGACTGTTAAGTTTTTTTATCATATCCTCGCCATTTGGTTGTGCCATTCCGTTAATACAAAAACAAAATGGCCGATTCTCCGATATGGGGTAACTTTGTTATTTTAAATGTATGTATATATTTTTACCATCTTAAAATTCATTCTTTCCCCTTTAGAAAAATATAACGTAAGCTATCGTTATTTTAAAAAATAACGGAATTATTGATCTTTAAAAAATGGACTGCATAAGAGTGTAATTTGACAATGAAAATTTGCTATACATACATACGAGGTTAC
Organism: Listronotus bonariensis; assembly: GCA_014170235.1. Lineage (NCBI taxonomy): Eukaryota > Metazoa > Arthropoda > Insecta > Coleoptera > Curculionidae > Listronotus > Listronotus bonariensis. The sequence continues at coordinate 163,648 of JACEGR010001433.1, forward strand.
AAAAAATACAACAATAAAGCTACACGTTATTTACAAAATAATTATTGCAGTAAAAATAGATTATTTTCTTTAAAAAATTTGTTACCATTACAAATATTGAAAAGCTTTTTTGCCGTATTTTTTCATGTAATCCTGTTTGTAGCATGTATTAATTTTTTATTTTCAAATAATTCTTTTTAATTGCCATGCAGTCAGTTTTTTGAGATAAATAATTTTATTATTTTTATAATAACCATAGCTTAAGTTTTTTTTAAGGAAAAGAATAAATATAAAGATGGTAACAAAATAGACATGGTATTCTATTTAAAATAAAAAAGTTGCCCTATATCGGAAAATCGGCCATTTTGTTTTTGTATTAACAGAATGTTACAACTACGCAATCTAAGTTTTTTATTTTTTGATGGCAGAGTAAGCGAGACACGCCGCCGACTTACCTCACCGAACTAATGCCGCTCCGACTAACCTCTCCAAAACAATTAAAATAAGTTTAAGATAATTGATTGATTCTCAATAAAGATATTCCCTATTTATATCCCTTTTTCAAACAGAAATCCCATCCCAAGATCATAGTAAGCCAATTGTATACCGTCTAAGCAATAGGTAAAGGTATATCGGCCAGAAAAGCAACAACAAAGGATGTACGTCAGTCCAATCTGAAATGTTTACATGCCGGTATTCACATTAAATTGTCTCTTTTCCTTACACACACCTGTTATGTTATTTAGCTGATACAGTACTTTTTAAAAATTCTTTTTTTTATATTTGGACAAACCACGAAGGCTAAAAACCTAAATACTAACGTACCGTGGGTGTCTTAAGCGAGGTTAGAGGGAGTTTGTTGACACAGTACTTAAATACTTGAAGATTTGAGGGGAAGAAAAGACCTCCGCGGGTAGCAGGTTCCACAATCTAGAAACTCTAGGGATAAAAGAACGAACAAAGTGGGAAGTTCGGGGCCTGTCCAGTTGGACCGTATAGGGATGCATACGCGCGGAACCACGAGTTTCTCTGTAGGGAACCGTGAGTGGAGGAACTATACTGGACAATTCTTCAGAGCAGAAGCCATGAAAGTACCTATAAAAAAGCGATAAATCCCCCACAGCCCGACGATGGGCAAGAGATGGAAGCCTTTCTGTAAGTGAAGGATCATTAATGAGACGAATAGCATTTTATTATAGCAATAGCAATTTTATTTGAAAGAGTGCACTCCCGCGGTGGTCCCAAAAAAACAACTTAGGATCACGAGGGAGAAAGGCACTAGATATATTTTTTCTATCTGCCGTACGTTGTCCGTGCGAAAAACCTGCCACTAGATCGATATATGCTTAGATAATAAATTTAAAATCGACAACCTTGTGGTATTGTATTACTCTTTTCATCGAACTAAAACAGGTACTAGTAGTGTTTTTTATTGTACGTTTACCGATTTAATAGTAATAATAATAAAGTAAAAAGCGAAAAAACATTTAAAAAAGTTACACCGACTTCAAAAGAATTAATAAAACTCACTAAAAGGTAATCATAATAATAATAAAAAAAGAAGCCGGGTAATAACATGTGTATGTGCTAAACTACTCAATGGTAAAAACTAAATAAACAAAAGCTTCTTTTATTATAATTATGTTATTAGTCGACTTTTTTCTTTTTTATTATTTTTATTATATTTAACTTCGTAGAAAGTTTTATTTATTTTTTTTAAGTCGTGTAAATTTTTTTTTAATTGTTTATTTTCCGTTTTTATTTTGATTCTTGACAGCAAGGTGAATGAGTTAATTATTATTCAATAGCTACGGAGAATGATGAGTGTTGTGTTTTAATCTCTTTGTGCGTATCGTTACCTGTTCTCCAAAACGAGAAGCTACTGGGAAAAGGATAAGAATTAGATCATTTCTAATTCGAATGATGGATTCTTTTAAAAACTACAAATACACGGTATACATAATTTAACAAATATTATTTTTCCTACTACAAATACAATAATGAAATGTACATAAATAAATGCAAAAATATATTTTTAAAAATACTCTAATAAATGGCATAAAAAGTTACTAACATTTTATTATAAAGAAGAAAGCCTTTTTTAATATAAAAATATTTTTTTCACAAGTATAGTTAAGTCTGTCCATGAAAACGGGGTGTTTCTCACAGGTGGTTCCCTCGTATAACTTTTTTACCTTTTAAGATAGAAAAATAAAATTTGGTTTATCGATATTTAACATAATTGTAGATTGATTAATCAATTCCTTTGGTTTAACCGGAAATGAATTCTACTTTAAAATTTTAAATGACATTTCTGGTATATTTTATTTTATTTTGATAATATTCTAAATACAATGACACCTCACATGTTAATTTTTGACACTTTAGCCGTCAAAAATTTATTTACTAAGTCAAGTAGCCATGAACAAATGAATTCCATCGTCTTTTGTTTTTTACGACTTCTCAGGGTGAAGTCAAGTTTGCAAAATCCTATTTATGGTCATTACTCTTTTTTTCAAGGAAACGAGGATGGATCGTTAGCATATCCTAAAACAGCATTTTATTCCGAATAATTTGGTACCACATAGGCGATATTTCGGGAAAGGTTTGTATCCAAGAAGCATTTATTTAAATAATTTTAAACTAATCATTATACTAAATGATATCATAATATCGATTTCGACAACATTTTGAATTTATTAGGTGTTCTTTAGAAACAGTCTTATTTGAAATAACTCCTATGTGGTACAAAATTATCCGGAATAAAATGCTCTTTTAGGATATGCTAACGAGCCACCCTCGTTCCTTAAAAAAAGAAAATTATGACCATAAATAGAACTTTGCAAACTTTGACTCCGCCCTAAAAACAAAAGATGATTTATTTGATTTTTCCATAGCTACTTGACGTAAAATAAACCGTTTAAGCTATCATGCCACTCTAACTTGAAAATTTAAAAATAAATTTTTGACATCCCAAAGTGTTTAAAATTTACATGTAAGCTGTCGTTGTATTTAAAATGTCATATTCTATCGAAATAAGATAAAATATACCGGTCTAGTAGCAGTCATTTTTGGTTAAAGCGAAAGTAATAGAACGCAAGTAAATAGACCAATCAATCCGCAATTATGTCAAATAACAAACTTAATTTTTTGTTAATCTTAAAGGGTAAAAAGTTATAGGGGAAAAATACCTGTGAGGCACCAGGTATAATAGATCTGTGTTTTTTTGTTTTTTTTTTATTCTTTTAGAATATACAGTATTTTTTAAATGTTATTTTAGTTAGGATAATTGGCGTTAAGTATAAACGCTTAGTTTAAGTAAAAACGAATAAAAAATTAGCACAGAAAAAGTTGCAATTATTTTAAATGATGAAAAAACTTCCTAAATGTTTAAGTTTTTTACTACTGGGTGTTAATGTTTTTATTTTGTTGTTTTATAATAACCTTTATACCCATTCAGATATTTTCAAAAAGATTGGAAGAGGCCCTTATTGCACCAGAAGACATTTTTTGGCATACCATGAAAAAAAAATATATCGGGGTCGTCCATGAGGGTATAAGGTAAATATTTTTAAGAAAAATTGGTACGCCACTGCATTTTTTAAAATAAAAATAATATTTTAATATCCCCGTTCAGTTTAGAACACACTTGATCTTCTGACTATTTGTTGTTTAATGAACTGTTTTTGCATGAAAAAATAGAAACATATTTTTGCATGGTCATTTGTATTCCTAATATCAAATTCTGCAGTAAAAAGAACCTTCGTCATTTATTCTTTAATTAGATAGGAATTTGACCATGCCGAGAAATGGTTTCTATTTATTTACGCGAAAACCGTACATTAAACACAAAAAAGTCAGAAAATCAAATGTGTTCTAAAGTAAACAGCGGATTTAAAAAACATATTTTTATTTAAAAAATGCAGTGGTGTACATTTTTTCATAAAAACTATTTACCTTTAAACCCATCGTGGACGACACTGGTAAAAAATTGTATTGTATGGCACAAAAAGGCTTCTAATGCAAATGGTGCATCTTCGATTTTTTTATATCTGAATGGGTATAAAAGTTAATACAAAAACAATATTTTTAAAAAATTTAACACCCTTTAGTTCAAAAACTAAGACGTTTAGGACATATGTTTATATCAAGTATTTTTTTTAAATAATTTTTATTGTTAAATCACTTCCTAAAGTTTGTCGGTTGAGTTGCTGAACACCTTGTATAATAAAAGGAAAATTTGTAGTCATATTTGTAATATATTTTTTTTAATTTCATGTGTCATGTTCACAACAAAAATGGTTTTATTAAAGATATTTGTAGGAAAAAACCTAACATCAATTTTAATAAATCAACTTAAAGAGAGTTATCGTCTCAACTAAGCTAAAAATATTGATTTTTATTTTATTATTACAGCGAAAGTAAAAGGTAAGCAAACAGAAAAATATGTTTTATATTTCACAAAGTGGTTTTAGGCATTAGAGAAGTCCATAAATAACGAGTAAAATCCCAAAATATACGTAGTTGACGGTTGACAGCAATACCCGAATGGGCCTTAATTTCACTAATAAATGATTTATGGTTTTTGCTAACGCATTTGTACCCTTTTAGCATATACATATTTGTCGGGCGGATATAATTTCGACCAAGTTTAGAGCAGGTACTAAAAAAACATGTAATTTCGTCTAGAAGTAAAAGGGTGCGAGCTATCTTAATCCGCGTCCAGATCAATAAATACTTAGGTTGTGCGTTGTCTTTGACGCAAATTTGCTGAGCATATTTGGGTCAAATAAAACACACGGGAAAATTCAAGATATCAAATTTGTTCCAAATTTAATGGGGATTTAAAAAATAATTTTTATCTTTGAAAAAAAACGTGGCGCACCATTTTTTGCTGAGCAAATTTGCTCAAATATCAACGCACAACGTAAATATTTATTAATCTGGACGCGGTTTATTTACGAATATGAAAGATAACTTCGGTCAACACGATTTCTGGGTCTGACTTTTAAACCTGTTAAATATTAGTTTCTCCTACGCCAAAACTAAGGAATAAATATATTTTTTAAAAGAAAGTTTGCAATTTTCCATGATTATGACAAAAATTAATTATTTTTATGAAGGGTAAAATTTTAATGATAAAGGTGGAAATAG